>WYDE02076658.1:0-11951 GCA_009867175.2 Adela reaumurella
ACTGCCCACCTTAGCACTGGCTACGCTTCAGGGACCTGTTTGGGGAAACCGAGGGTTTTGTCTGTGAAATTCAGGACGAAGTTGTCAAGACTAACTACTATCGGAGTTACATTATGAGGGCAGGCTCCATTGACATTTGTCGCGTCTGCCACAAACCTGGCGCGTCCCTCAGACAATATGTAATATCCGGTTGTTCACAGCTTGACAACACCAAGTATTTTCACAGACACAACCTAGTAGCTCGGATAATCCACAAGCAAATTGCAAATCAGTTTGGCGTTGTGGCTCCTATTACAACTACAGGCCTCCACCAGAACTCCAAAACCGTCGTGTACCGATCTATCGGGTTAGGAGCAGTACATTATCACGAATAAGACTATTCTTTCGAACTCAATATCCTGATAATGCACCGGGAGACAAGACATGCAAGGATAGTCTACATTGCCGTGCCGCATCATGGAATCTCGTCAGCAAAGAAGCTGAAGAAATGCTCAAGTATTTTGATCTGCAGCACGAGATTAAAAAAATGTGGACCGCTGATTCGACTGACGTTGTACCGACAGTCATGTCTGCTCATGGTCTGATAGCGAAGAGTCTGGAGCAATATCTTAAGTGTCTCTCGTTTGAAGGACTCGTTTGGACAACCAGTAGCCTAATCTAGGTTCGCCGCCGGTGGATACACCGTGTTTGTATATATTTTATAATGTATAATTGCTAGGTAGGTGTATATATTGCAAATAGTTTTGTAGGCATACGCGAGTATCTTTAGTTATATTATATACTAAATAACGTATATAGTGTTAAATATGTATATAAAGTGCCAGTTTGTCGATCCCCGCTGAGAGCACAATATTTATTACTTTAGAATATGTGCTGAAGTGGCTGCTGACACTCCGGCGAGGGAAAACACCATGAGGAAACCCACTTCCAACAGGGTTGGTCACCGTGGAAGTGTATAACTAAATCCTCCCTCATCATGTGAATGAGAGAAGCCTGTACCCAGCAGTGGGGCGAATAAAATGGCTTAAAAAGATGTATGTAAATGTTTAAATAAATAAAATAATACTATATATTATATGAATAAACGGCAGAGACACGTTGCTTCTATAGTCCAGCCAGCTATGTGGTTGCCTAATGTTAGTATAGAGGTGGAAGAGACGTGTGGTACGCAGAAAGACTAGTCTGATGGATGTAGCATGCGACGAGGACGCTGTGTCGTTAGCCACACCTCATTTGCTGCCCCTGCGCCCTGGTGAGTACACACCGCACGAACACAATATATTACTTACAAACTTTTCTTTAATTCACTTTCACTCATGATGTGACAGCGAATCTTGGGTATGGCAGAAGCGACATGAAAGTAGAGGAAATGCAGTTGAAATGCGTTAATTGAGAGAAATATGTGATGTATCTTTGAAAGATAGGATGAAGAACATGTGTGGGAGAAAAATGTGGATAGAAAGAAGACATAGCGACAAGGATAGAGAAAGTTATGCTTTAATGGTTTGGACGCATGGAGAGAATGGATAGGAAAGAATAACTTAACAAATGTATGAAGCGAGTGTTGAAGGAAGGGTCGAATGGGGCCGCCCTAGGCGAACATACCATGACCAAATAGGTAACCTTTTACGGAAAGGGCTAGTTCGCAGCAAGTACATGTATGAAGCGATGTATGACAGTGGATGAAGCAAAATATAGATGTCAGGAACGTGTCCCATGGCGATCAATTGTCTCTTGATACCCCTCCGAGGAAGAGACCTGATGTATGTATGTACATACTTTCACGAACATTTTGAGTCTGGAACCAAATCTGGGAAGCTCAATTTTAAACTTGTCTTATAGATGAAAAGAGAAAAATAGAGAGAGAGAAAGAGAGAGAGAGAGAAAGAGAAGAGAGAGTGAAGAGAGTGAGAGAGATAAGAGAGAGAGAGAAAGAGAAGAGAGATAGAAGATAGTGAGAGAGAGAGAGAGAGAGAAGAGAGTGTGAGAGAGAGAGAGACTAAAAATAGAAAACAATAAAAATTTAAAAATACCTGTCTGAAAAATTATTGAATCGAAAATATTTAATGAAAATTGTGAGCGATGGCATATTTTAGTATTCACGTTCGTGTGTAAAAAGTAGATACTATCTAATTTGTATCATGGTGTGAACAATTTATTCTATTCTGTGTGTCCTATAATAATTAATGTAATTTGTTAAAACAATTTTATGTCATCTCATCGCCAACAGTTTTCATTTTTCAATTCAATGATTTCTTAAAAAAAGTTTTTAATTTATTTTTTAATTTTCAGCGACAACATATAGTCACACTGTAAACTAATTATAGTATAGTCACAGAACATACCTAAACCAGTGAATTGTCCTTATATTGGTTTGATTAACATTCTACTTCTACCTTTTGTAAGACTAATGACAAAATGAAAAAAAAAAAGAAAAAGAAACAAATTCAAAGTTAATTACCGCCTTCGCTGAGCAATATTTAACAAAGTATTTATTTTTTGAAATACGTACATTAAATAACAGCTATTCTAAATATAAAGAGTTATAATTCAAAGAAAAAACTTTACACCCTCTACTGATTATACATACATACATACATACATATCACTCACGCTGAATCCCGACAATCGGGGTAAGCAGAGCAATCGGTGTTGTGCTGCAAGAACTCTTGTAAAATTACAGCACAACACCGACCTCCACGTTTCGCAAGGTATTCGGACAAGATATCTTATCAAGCAGCATGTAAGCCACGAAGACCCACCTGCTGCATCACTCGGTGGAAGTACCGTGACAAGGTGAGAGGTTGCGAGCCTGTCGTCCTTTAGCATGGCATCCTGTTCTTATCCCTTAGTCGCCTTTTACGACATGCATGGGAAGAGATGCAGCGGAGGCATACTTTTAAGTACCGGCCCCACACGGTACATAACCACATATTATGTACGAAAAAATGGAAGACTGTAAAAAATAAATAAAACCGTGAATTCATTAGAAAATTTCGATATAATTCCTACGAGCAACAAATTAGACTGGAGAAGTATATCGAAAATTCAGTTTTTTCTTATTGCAAATTTTGTAAATTTCATAGAAATTACCAATTATAACTTTTCGAATAAAAATCTTCTATGAATGAAACATTCATAATTATTGAGTGTAACATTTTATTGAAGTAGAATTAATTAACACATACAACAGGCAATAAACAGGTAACTAAATGTGAAATGAAACTATATTAAAAAAAATCATCACTGATTCACTGCAGATTCATCCACAAATTCACAATTACCAATTTCACGTCACACCAGATCACACAAGGAATAATTTAATAGTGTTTCACTTTAAGAATTGTGAAATCATTCACACCTTCAATAGACGAAATATATTTAAGAATTTGCGGTCTCCCATTATTTCTTTACTGTTTGTAAAATTTAGCTCTTTTATATTTCATTTTCTCTGGATTTTAATCGTGACCTTGTCGAATCTATCCCAATATCTCGTTACAACTGGCAACGATATACCATACCATTTATTCTCAAAGCAGATTTTGTTTGCTTAAAAAAGTCTTTGTCATCATTAATTTTCAGTCACAGTGCGCAGGAGAGTAAAGTATGAAAATGAAGTTTTCACCACCTGTAAAATATAAATAATTTACTATTGAAATTGCATAGGTATATAGCCGTAGATTTATATGTGAGTGGAAGAGACGGGATGGGTCGCTTTAGACGCACGTGCCTAGAACAGATCGAGCGTGTGCTCCAAAAGGGGCAAGTGTGCAGTACCCGTAACCAAAGAGCATGTGGGAAGAATATTATTAGAGTGCAAGAAGCGGCAGAGCTGTGTCAGGATCGTGGCACGTGGAGATCCGTTGTCTCTGCCTACCCCACCGGGAAACGGCGTGACGCTATGTATGTATGTATGTATGACCAAATAAGTAACTTTTTACAGACAGAAAGGGCAAGTTTGCAGTGCGCCTAACCAGCGCGCATGTATGAAGCGGTGCACGACGGTGGATGAGTCAAAGGATGTCAGGAAAGTTTCAAATGTCTCTTAATTGTGTCTACCTAACCCTCAGGGGACGAGTCGTCGTTGTATGTATGTAATATTGAAAAAAATCTCCCGTTTACAATGAAATAATTTAATCTGACCCTGTCTGACATACCACAGTCTGTATTTGGACGCAATCGTTTGGTGTTGCCGACGCGCTCACAACGACATTCTTATCGTAATTTATACATTTCAATATTGTTAGTCAACTTATTGAGGTATTTAATTCTTCAACATTATTTCCATGATCTCATTTATTTTGCAAAAGGAGCCTCTTTATTACGATGGTAACGAATGTTAACGAATTAAACTTGCGTCTACAAAATTAGGGATCCTATACCGAAGAAGGAGTTTTTTCATGCCGGTCGAACTGCTTACACTTTATAAAGCGCAAGTAAGACCGGTGATGCAATATTGCAGTCATCTCTGGGAATGTTCCCCTGAATACCTTCTTTCAGCCTTAAATTATATTCAGCGACGTGCTGTTCGGCTCACTGGTGACTCTGCACTTACAGAGGACCTTCAAACTCTAAAGCACACACGCATCGTTGGTTCATTGAGCCTGCTTATTGGTACTACTACGGCCGCTGCTCAGATGAACTTGCTTCCCTCATTATCCTTGTTCGTCTTCGCCAAACCCGTCACACTCTTGCGAAAGACCTCTTTGTAGTCGATAGAAGAGTTCTTCGTACTGCACAATTCGTTAAATCGTTCTTGTGTCACACTGCAAAGGCGTGGAACAAGCTTCCGGGGCACATTTTTCACTATTCTTACAATCCTCAGATCTTCAAATCGCGGGTCAATAGCCTTTCCCCAGATTACTCCGCTTCCAAGCCGGATTGGCACCTCGTCGGTGGTGAATTTGGCTGCACTCGAGGCCCCGGCCGGCTTCAATTTCAGCAACCCATGTAAAAGCAATAAAACAAAGAGCAGTTCAGAGAGTTTAGCTCTATGTGAACGCTCATTGTTTACTTGTGATGAGTGACGGTGATCGCTGGCGGAACGCATTATAAGGGTTGAGTTAACTACTCACGATGGCGATTCTCATGTGCAATGTTTATATATTTTTTGCCTCTTTTGCAATTTAATGACAAAAATATAATATGGTAATAGCCTGAAGGTGATGGGTGAAGAGCCTGAAGGTGATGGGTGAAGAGCCTGAAGGTGATGGGTGAAGAGCCCTCATTCATGGAGGAATTTTTTAGTGTTTATTAACAAAACTGGTTGTACTTAAACGTTTTAAAGATATAAAGTAAAGTATGCAAAATGAAATAAATTAAAACAAATAAAATAAAAATTGCTATTTATTCATAATTGATACAACTTAAATAAAACATTGAACAAATACAAGACAAAAAAATAACTATAACATAAAAACTATACATGCGCTTACTGTGCTAATGTTTGTTGTAGACGGTGCGACGCCAACACTTCAACCCGTACCGAGCAATCTTCCTTTTTATAATTTATTGATAATATATTTTATTGATTTTTTAAAAAAAATTCTTCGGTACTGGCTTCAATGCGTGGAGTGTGGCGCTTCGACTACGAGTCCTACTCGTAAGTCTTCGGAGATTCTATATTGCGTTAAGTTAAATTCTGATATGTTCGTTATTCAAGATAAAACATTACATTTCCCATCTCTCTCATTATATATCAATTAATTTCATGATTTTATTGATAATTCTACGCTTGATACAAAAATATTTTTTATTAACTTATCTTATAAATTAAATTAAATACTCTATATACAAATTGGAAATTAATAGAGAGCTCTGTACTGTGCTACATTCACTTTGTCCTATTTATATTTTTAATATTCTTAAATAAAAAATATATGTATAGATAGGTATTTACTTAAATTGTTTAATTTCTGGCTTTGTCACAGTAAGAATTAATTTGATACACCGATGTGTACCTACCGGGAGTACCTAAATCATTTTAGGTATATTCAAATAGATAAAAATAATAAAACCGGGCATCGCTGTATAATCTATGTCATTAATAATATGATACAATGAACGGTCATACAATAATAATACATTCTCTTCAAGAATCTGGGAGAGCGCTTTGAAAGCGTCACTAGAGGCATCCTACAGTATATGGATAGGTAGAGGGAGGGGGAGGGTGGGACTGGTGGTTCTCTCCGCTCATCGCAGACTAGGCCGCTGATGAGGCCTGACGAACAAACGTGTGCGCCTCTCGACTACTATCGACACCATACTCTACTGCCGATGGGCCCGTACATGTACGGTTAAGGAAAGCCGAGTTAAACATCTTCTTATATATACCTACATGAATATTAGTGTAGACATTCGGCAGACATTCCATCTCGGTGATCGATCATATTTGACAGCATCACCGGCCGAGTTGTGCTCAACTCACTCTATTGTCAAATATTGATAAAGAAAATGAAAAGCTGCCAATGAGAACCGTGAAATATTTTATATATAAAAAATATATGTATCTCCTTCGCATCAAATATCTCGATAAGCCATATCAACATATTTATCCATCATTTTTGTCGAAGGTTTTAGATAATTTTTTTTTTAAGACTGTGCCGAGCGAAGAAATAGGGTTTTCGATTTAGCCGTTTGTTTTGGCCGTGGTCAATGTGTGGATTGATGTGGACAAGAATGGATTGATGTGGACAAGAATGGATTGATTTTTTGACTAGGTGCTTCAATTATTCAAACTGTTGTTAGTATTAGAACACCTTTTCTTTCAAAGAGTTTCTTTCAAAGAAAAAATCCTCCAAATCGGTTCTTACATATTGGTCGGGGTTATGTCCAAACATACACATATGAGAAACTAAGAGACTAGAGAAACTAAGAAACTAGGGAAACTAAGGTTTTTTTCACAAAATGGAAAAGAGAGGAAGAAATCTCTGAAGAAATTGTGTATGGAGTTGGCCTCTTCCAGGGTTGCTGTTTGTTAGCAGAGTGGCAAATATACATCTGCCATGTTGGCTTTTGCAGACGACATGACGTCATTAAAACCCCAAAGTGTCGGTAACTTCTAAACATGATTGACGCTTTTTTTGAATGGACCAAGAAAATGAAAGTGAAGCCAGCAAAATGCTACTGCCTAAGCCTAGGACGCCATGGGGCAAAATTTACGTATTATGACCCACATTTGATGATATCAGGAACACAGATTGGAATGGTGCAAGAAGAAACCCCATTGAAGCGATATTTGTATCATCCGACGAAGTACGTGCGTGTCGCTCACTCCCACCATCGGGAGGCCAGTAAGAACGAGAAAGCGATAGCAATGGTTTAAAGAGAAGTGGTGGGATTGGCTGTGTATGATGTTCTTTTGAAATTTCGGGCAAAGCCATCAATGTGGATTGTCTATAAAATAGTCTATCGGTCCTATGACCTAGGCAAGCATGGTTTGTTTGGTGAAAGCCAGCTCTGCCAGGTCCCTCTGGATATATGCGCAAAACAAATATATCAAAGACCCACGTGTTCAAGACAAATAATTTAAAAAAACTGGTGCTGATAAGATCAGTAGTGAGTCCTTATATGAAAAGAGAGTCGAAGGCGTCTCTTTCAGCCTCGTACCACATATGAATAGGGGCGTGGAGTCACTGAGTTCAGATTGTCGACTGAAGCACGTATGGTGGCCGCCAAACAAACTGCTTGTGTTACTTCCTCCCTGTCTTCAGTGGGCCCAGGAAATCTGAGTTTGTTTCTCTCTCAAAAGTACATATACGTACAATCAAATTGAGAATGTGTTATTTTTAATTTAGTTGAATAAACCACAAAAGCAATTCGCATTGGTCAAGCAAAAGCGATCCTCATCATCATGATCATCCAAAGACAGTGCGCTGTTGCCCTGCGCACTGCACACGCGCTTGTCATATTTAAACATCTATTTAGTCGCTACAAGGAGTAAACATGCACAATTTCCTAACCTAATCAGAACCTGTATAATTTACTCGGGATTTTTTCCACTGTAAATTATGAGGTGATTTAAGTAGAAGGGTAGTCAGGATGCCCCATGCTCTACCGGTCACCTCCCCCCCCCCCCCCCCATCTTCCGCTACCCCTTGTACGTGCTGTGGCGCCCTGCGCCCTATCAATCCCCTCGCCCCTACGTGCTCGTACGTACACCCCACTCTCTACTGTTCGCCTGTCGTACTGGGCGCCCCGCTCTACCGGTCACCCCTCTGTACATGCTGGGCCGCCCCGTGCTGCACCGGTCATCCCCCCTACCTGCTAAGATGTACTGTTCTAGAGTTCGCTCCCCATACGTGCTGAGACGCCCCGCGCTCTTACGGTCGCCCCTGTGCGTGTTGCAGCGCCTTGTACCCTACCGGTCACCTCGTCTAAGCACTGGGATGCCCTGCGCCCTATCGGTCACCTCCGTACGCTCTGGGATACCCTGCATTCTGCCGCTCGCCCCCTGCACGTACTGGGGCACCCTAGCTCTACCGGTCGCCCCCTGCATGCACACACACAGAGTTCTGATGAAATAACTAAACACTATTGCTCTCCTCCTTCTTTATATCTTGTCGTCTTGTTCATTTCTGTTTTGATGGAAACGTTGTGGCCACGGTATATTCTTTGAATGAAGTTTGTGATGTTCTTAGTTCTTCATTCAGCATTCTTATGGTAGTACAGTACACTTGAATTTGTCAAAATATTACATTTTACATCGGGATTGATTAATTCCCTGAAGAAGAACCGGCTATAAATTTCGAAGGTTTTTTTTAAGCGTCTTTCTGACAATACATCGTGGCTAACACGTATGTACTAACAAAACAAATTTATAATTCAATGTGATCCGTGAAACGTCTTTTTGATGTTCATTGAAACTGTTTACATAAAAAAAATTACACATAGACAAAACTGAAGCTGATTATTTATGGGATTTGTAATCGGATAGCACCATTATGACAAATAATAACATATTTATAGTTTTAAAGTGTACTAAAATGAAATAGATACTAACTTCATATGCACTCGATAAGATCAACATTGAATACTGTATAGGTCGCATAGCCGACTCAAGCACGACTCGGCGCCTACGCGCGACTATTTAATGTTACATATATACAGTAGACTCCGGATTATCAGAGCTCTTAAGCAAATTTGCTTTTAACCGAGCTCGAAATAATTGGAAAATTATTAACTTTTTCCAGTGAGAAACTCTGGCTTTATCAAATGCCGAGACGTGGCTTTTATTAATTTTTTTTTAACAGAGTTTTACGTGTTATTTTAATGTGCAGTTTGATTTTCGTAAATACGCGATAAATTTATTTTTAGTAAGTGAATATCACAGAGACATAAATATAATTTTTTATTTATTGTTACATATAAAGTTGATAAGATGAGAGCTTTCGATGGTGCAAGGTAGTATTGGTCCGCGCTAGCTCACATATTCCAAGTTCTACTGTACGTACAAACCTCAACTAATCTTCTATGAGTATTGTAATATCACGTATTACGTCATTATTACATTTCGCACCACACTCAATTGATACTCGCCAGGTACTCGTGTAATTTATAAGACATATTATGTACTTTTAAATATAATTCAAACTCAACACAGCTACCTAGCAAATGCATAATAACTTACATAAGCAGCGTGACACGTGACAGGTCGCGCGCGCGTGCAGTCTACTCACAAGCGCACACACACAACTACACGCTACCACTACTTCTACACACCTACAGCTTTTGCCTTTTGCGTTCCAACACGTCTCAAACCCGTATCATACGGGTGCCTAGACAGCTGAAGTTTGGGGTTATTCCTGAACAGAAAAATCGCTGCCGATCAAGAATAGTCCCAAACGCTTCTATAACAGCAGAGTGTAAAAACCTCGCGTGATACGGCTTTTAACATAATTCAGATGAAGTTCAGAAGACAGATCGGTAGGTGTGTGCGACCGGCGTGCTGCCCGCATGCACGTGTAGACGTGTTCTAAATGGTTACAATAACTCAAAATGTAAACAATACTAACACAAAAATAAAAGCATTCACAATTCTTTATGCAAAACAATTATGTTTGAGACAAAAATACTGACCTGTCGATCAATTGTGACATGCTGAAATGGTCTATTGAAAAAACGAATACTGAAAAGACACATCGAGCGCAACGCAATACAAGTCAGCACGCGGCGTGGTACAAGCTAACGTTTGGCGCAGTAGACAACTACATCCGGCAGCTATCCACTCTCGCAGCGAGTCCGAGCGGACGCGAGATGAGATTCCGCAGACTCCTCCCGCATTATTATTCAGTATGCTCACTCGTTACATTTGTTAAATACTTTTACCGCAATTCGACGTAGGTATTTAAGAATTTTACGATTAAGCGACATAAAATAGGTCACCGGCACGGGCACTAGGAACGTATACGGCCTGGACCAAGACCCGACGTGGCGATTGTCATATGTCAACTGCAAAGATTGTAACTGTGGGTAGTTCTGAACGGCGGGTGCCTGTCCCGACGATCTTCGCAGGGCCACGTGGACAAAACGTCGACTAAAAGCGATTCTGTGCTGAGCCGCTTAATCGTAAAATTTTCGTCGAGAATTCGCCTGCACAATGGAATGTACACATGTACCAGGACAGGAATGAAGCCTAGTACATTCAGACAACTATATCGCCGCATTCTTTTGTACTCTTGCAATCGTTTGCTATCATCATCCGTGTAAATAAGCTAAAATAAAAATCTCTCAAGGACTAGCAGCATTGGGCAGTGATCTCTAGTGTACTGAACGAGCGCCGGCCGCTCCCTGCCGGATCTACCGACCGTCCGACCTGCACTTGCCCAGCCTCTTCTCACCATATTTCAGCCTTTATTGTAAGCCTGTATTGTAGCGTACCAAATTAACGACTACAATAAAAGTTACTGTAACAAGATAAGGTCCTTCTTAACCGATATTCCTTCATTAAATAGTAGTTTCTATCTGAAATAGAAAAACTTGTGCTAAGAAATATTGGGAAAAAAAGTTCTCAATTTCTATAAAGAGTGAATTTGTTTTATCGAATGCACTTATGATTTCTGAACAATACTTGTTCGGTTTAAGATATAGAAACTACCATTTAAGAGATGCAACAGTTAAAAAAAATACCTTGTATATTTTCTCGTACATTCTCTCACACATTTAATCGATCTAGCATGCCGCCTTTTTACAAACGAGTTGCAACGCTCGCTGCGCACACGCCCCGGATTGTTTTTGGATTGAATGTGGCATTGAGAGTTGTTTCAATGTTATTGCACGTTGAGAGTACTGCGGTAGAGTGCGAAGCGAGTCCTATCCATGCGCACTCTCCTCAACAAAATAGATTACCAAAAAGCTCTCACAAATTGTGATATCCCACCAACTAGAACAGTATCATAGTGGAGAGTTGTAATTTCATCTCGGTCAACTGGGAACTCGCCGCGCGAGGTAAGCTGCGGGGCGAGGGGCGGTCACGTGCTCTCACCGGTGGCGGGGGTGGCGGCGGGGACGGCGCGGGGCAGGTCGAGCCGCAGGGAGGAGGGGGGCCGCGGGTGCGGCGGCGGCAGCGACGACACCAACGGCGTCTGTGGCGACTCCAGCGGCTTCGTGCCTACACACACACGCGCACACTCAGTACACACGGACAGAGAGCACAACACTCCGTCAGATTGAGGTGACTTAGCTTCACATACACTGTGCACAAAAGTATTTGAACAGACTTTAATGCAATTTCACAATCTCACATTAGCCCAACGGCCGGAGCATTTAGGGTAGTATTCATTCATAATAAAGTTTTTATTTTTTTGTTCGCTAGTGTATCCTAACATGAATTTAATTTACAGAGATCTTACAGAAATTTTTTGTGCATTTTTTTTTATTAAGTATTATGTTAATTGCTTCTCAACGGAAGAACGTAAGAGGAAGATTTTTGTCTCGAAAAATAGCTAATTTTT
>WYDE02076769.1:0-11951 GCA_009867175.2 Adela reaumurella
AGTAAATATTGTGCTCCCAGTGGGTATCGAACCCGCACCTCCCGCTTGAGAGGCGTGCTCTTGCCCGCTCGGCCAATGTGACAATCAATCAAAACGTTAGACGCTATTAATTTTAACATATTTTAAAATAGGACTGACTGTTTTGGTAACTTACCTCTCCGATGCTCACTCAACACAATACGTATCTTTACTCTGTTTAAACTACGAGTAATTCGTCCAATCTGCAGATAAGATAACCTTACATAGCGATGTGTTTCTTGACTGCCGCAAATTTTTAGACTTTTATTTTTTATTTTTAGCGCGACATATGGCGCTGAGCCACCCAGAATGTGACTAACGACACCCATGGACATTCAGTTTTAGCGGTGGTTTCGAATACCATGCCGGCCTGACAGGTGCCTATTCACGCCCCTCTTGAAACACTGGAGACTGTACATGGAGGGAAATATGTGGGCAGGGAGAGCGTTCCAGTGTTTACCGGTTCTGTAGATGAACGATCTACAGGACAGACTGTACGATTAACGGGGTAAGACTATTAAATTAATGGACAAATCAGAAAGCGTGTAACTATGTTTATTTGTCATATAAATTACTAAGTATATATGTGTATTACTATTACGTACAATGAAATATATATTTATAATATAATATATTATATTACACAATGTCATATATTACCATTAAGATATTTTAACTCAAACCCAAACTAAATCTTAACGAAACCACACCAAAAGGTACAGATTTAAGAAATATGTACAAATGAAAGTCTATGTCAATGAAATGCCTCGTGTCTGAGATTAATATGTTAGCGTTCAAATATCTCCTTTTCTTTCTTTTGCAGCCATTTTATTCGTCCCACTGCTGGGGAAAGGCCTCTCTCATTTATCTAATATGAGAGGATTTTAGTCATACACTTCCACGGTGACGAACCGGCTTGGAAGTGGGTTTCCTCACGATGTTTTCCTTAACCGGAGTGTCAGCCAGCGGCCATTTCGCACAAATTCTAAAGTTATAAATATTGTGCTCCCATAAATATCGAACCCGCACCTCCCGCTTGAGAGGAGTGCTCTTGCCCGCTCGGCCAATCTGACACACAATTGATGATAATTCAACTGTCATTTCGTTTGTTTACAGTGCTCGATTTTGTTAGTTCATGTCAGGTGTGTTTTGCGAATTTTATAATGAATAAAACATCGAACAAAGACTTTGCCTCAAATTTTGCATCACAAATGGAATTTTGGGTTCAGAGTCGCTGAAAATGTTACAGAAATCTTACGGTGAATGGACCTTATCAAAAACACGTGCACATGAGTGGTGGTACAGTGCATTCAAAAGCGGTCGAGATGTGGTGGAAGATTGCCTCGCTCCGGTCGGCCATCAACGAACTTATTAACTTAACATCAACTGAAATTAACATTGCTAAAGTGAAGGAAATGGTGACGGAAAATCCTCATTCAAGTTTGAGAGAGATAGCCGCTGAACTTTCTGTGTCTAAGGAATCCATTCGTACCATTTTAAACGATAGCTTGGGCATGAAACACGTCTAGTTCCGAAAGATCTGAATTTTCTCCAAAAACTCAATCGCGTAAAAGTCGCCGAAGACATGCTAGATCGAGTTAATTCTGACTCTTCATTCGTAAAACGCATTGTGATGAGATACGGGTTTACAAGTTTGACATGCAAACCAGTCAAATTACCACTTCCAGGTACTCGTTTTCAGTCGATAGAAGACAAAATATAATTCGCGACGAGAACTGAAGTCAATTCCGGAAAATACACTTAATTTTTTTATTTATTCATTGGCGTAAGTAAATAATTTCGGAAAGAACCTACTTTGAAGGCGATAAAATAAATTTGGAATAATAAATAGCATTTTGTGTGTTTTTAACCTTTTCCCGGTACTTTCTTGACAGAGTAGAGATATGTAGAGATCGGTATAATAGGTGTCTATAGTTTAAATTTAGATTAGGTAATAGTTGTTTTAGTAAGATAAGTGTTTAGGTAAGGGCTTCGTAAGGTAGTCGGCTTGTAGCCAAGAACGTTGGAGCTATTAAAACCTTGTGGAATATATTTTCAATAAAATTAAAATGTTTCAGTGAATCCGACTTTCAATTAATGTACAATAATCATACTATTATTATAAATGCGAATTTGTTGTTTTGTTTGTCCTTCTTTCACGCGATAACGGAGCAATGGATCGACGCGAATTTATGCGTAGATATAGTGTATGAGCTGAAGAGTGCAATAGGTTATGTACTTTGTTTTTAAAATATTTGCCGCGGGCGAAAATAGGGGCAAAAGAAAATACCGAAGAAAATATTTCAATGCGCAAGGGTGTCCTCAAAGACATCAGCGCTAGGGTTTCTGCCTTCGTTTGGATCGTGGCGGTGTTCGGATTGTGGAAGTGTCGGACCGGGTGCGGGGGGCGGTATGCACCGCGGGCGGGTGCGCGGGTAAAACTTTTATAGTTAGGACTTTAATATTTTCAATGCGAAAGTGTGTGTTTGGTTTGTTTGTCCTGTTTTCACGTGATAACGGTGCAACGGATCGTCCTGATTTTTTGCATAGATATAGTGCAATAGGATCCTCTGTTTTGCCCGCGATCTCGTCTAAGTAGACTTTAATGCGCGGGTGAAACCTAGTTCTAGGCAAGAGCGGTTGGTTCGCGAGTGTTGCTCAAGCTCCACCGCCATCTATCTATCTTCTGTATATAAATAGACAAGTTGGGTGTGTATGTACAGGTTTATATTTTGTATGTTTTTACGAATATAATTAGGTATTACAATAGCATTTTCAGGGCCCCTTCAAATTGGCGCCTCCATATTGCACAAATTTCAAAATAAAATTCATTACGTAAAAACGGAGATACCGATTGTGTCTAATGAAACTTTGTACACATCGGACCCGAAATTGTAGTAAGTGCACAATACTTATAGATTTTCTAATTAGTATATTTTAAAAAAAGTTGATTTTAAGATTACCCGTTTGCGATATCCTACATAACGATAAATATTTTTTGTGACAATAGTTATCCAAATACTAACACTTACCTACTAAAATTTCGGGTTGTGCTAATGTGCATAGAAGTAATGCGGCGACAGCGGAATGTGCCGCTAGAACAAACAAAAACTCACAAATCAACGTAAATATGTATTACACGCCTCACAATAATACATCTTACTGAGGGCGCACATCACGCATCTAACTATGTACATTTGTGAGTTTTTGTATGTTCTAGCCGCGCATGTCCGATGTCGCCGCGTACATTCCGAGGGTTGTATCGGTCAATAAAAGTTCCATTAGAATCGGTATTTCCGTTTTTAAGTAATTTTAATATTAAATTTGCACGGAGGCACCAACTTGAAGGGTGGCTCCCTTTATAATCTAAAGGAATAACAAAATACTTAAGAGATTTCTTTCATCTCGAGAGAGCGCGAAAATAAAACTTTAAATAAATTAATAACATATATTACAAGAAGAATAATGAAAATTACTTATTTCAATTCGAATTCTCGGGAGGTAGGTGGTTTAGCTCATCATATGAGAAGACGTATGTCAGCCTGTGTCACTCCGATTGAGCTAACATCATAGATTATATAGGTATCTAACATTTTGAAAGAATATCTACGAACATTTTAACATTTTGGATATTCTAGCTCAATCGCAATCTCACAGACTGACATATACATCATCTCATATGATGAGCTAAATCACCTAGCGAGAATTCAAATTGAAAGAATTTTCATGATTCTTCTTTAAATTTGTGTTATTAATTATTTAAAGTTTTATTTACGCGCCTTCTATAGATGAAAGACATCGAGTCTAAACCGGCCCTAAATATCTAAATCAACCAGGTTCATCTGATAACTTCTTCGGCGGTTGGTAGTCTTGCCGTAAAGCCCCTGGCTCACCCTGAAGATCTGACAAGGCGCAGCGCACGGCTACGAACATTCCCGGCGAAGATTTCCTGCCAGCAGGCGAATGCGGCCGATGACGGATTTCACGCTCATTCGGTAAAGCCGCTAAACGTTCTTGCAACATTTCATTGTCTGAAACATGGGCAAAAAATCAATGGCAAAATGGCTTTTGTTTGATATTCGCGGCCATGCCAACGCCCTCTATTATTGACAAAGACAAACGTTAAATATTGTTTATATGTAACGAAACGACATCATTATTGAAGATGGGAAATATTACATTTTACCACTTGGGCTGTTAGCGCCATCTATCATTGAAAGTTCTAAACGTTAATGAACCTATGTTATCCTAGATGTCTCTGCTATTTTGGTGTGATGTAGGAAATGTAGATGTCACTACTTTTTACATTGTATTTATTGATTTTGTATTGTGTAGTAGTTGTTCAAACCGACAGATGTTTCAATAGCTATATTATGGACCACTTATTTATAAGATTGAACAACCTTATCAACCGAAGCCGAGATAATACGCCATAGTCTCTGATTAGTGCGCAATGATCATGTTCAATCCTACGTGCGGGCGTATTTTTGGCCTGCACACTTTCATACCTATCGCTCCGGTGAAGGAAAAGAGAGCGAGGAAACCCTTCCTATATCATAGCTACTCGTAGGTGGTAGGGTTTACCCTATCGCCGCACTAAACGCAGGACGCTTGAAATAACTATGTAAAAAGGTAGGTACATAGGTATATACGTGTGTGTGTTTTCCAACCGGAATAATGAACTGCAAAGGGATGTAGGGATGTATGTAGGTACGTACCACACTCACTCAGGGTTGAGGCGACTTAGGCTCACATCAGGGTTCACGATTGTTTGACTTCAGAGGTGTAAGCCAATCATGATGAGATGAATGAAACCATGAAACTTTAGTAAAACAAATAGTTTTTTTTTTCAACAATAATTAGTTCAATAATAACTTTTTTATTATATTTTTTTTTAATATTTTTTATGTAAAATCAATTATAAATAAGTTGGACGTTGGTGGTGGTCCAAATAAAATAATAGTTGGACCACCACCCCTACCAGAGGCATGTCGTACAACTGGTTTGAGGTAGGTGTGGAACTCAGCATTCAATGGCTTCACCGAACATAATTATTATTGCTGGTCCCGCCCTCGACAGCCCTCTCTCTACCTATCCATATAAGTACTGCAGGATGTCTCCAGTACCTAACGTTTTTGAAGCTCTCTTCATGTATGAGGACCTTGGCAGGCCTAGATTCTTGAAGATTATAGAGTGATTTCGCTGGTAGTACCTACCCTTGCTCCGACTTCCACAGCGAAGAGATCAGTCTTGAAACCATTTCTCACTATCCAGTCTAGGTACCAAGTTGCAGTACCTACTTGCTAACTTTGAAGTTGTGTTCTTTCGGAATGTTACTTTCCCATGGAACTGTAAGTTCAACAAGCACCACATGCTTAGTCACCTTTGAGAATATGAGTATTTCCGGTCTGTATGCTGTGACACAGATTTCCGAAGGCATTTGGAAATGCTTCTCACGTGAAATTGTAGGTACCTACGTGAATAGTTGGGCCACGAACCCGTAAAGACCCGCATTACTTAGTTCTGTATCTACATTTATCAGAAAAATCAGAAGAATCACGACAACAAATTAAAGGAAACACGTTCGAGCACACTCGAACCCGGGTGCTAGAACCCTAGTGCTGGTCCAGCTAAATAGCTGGACCAGCACTACCAAATTCGCTACCCTGAACGTGACGTGTTTTCTTCAAATTGTCGTCGCATTCATCCGAACTTTTTAATACTAAATTCAGCGTTCCAAGTAGATTACATAGGCTGATTTTCAACCGTATGTTGTCGGCGTTAAGATCATACTTAAGCAACCACATTGTCCATAAGAATATTGTAGGTAACTATAGTGGCAGCCAAAGATTATAATATCTTTGGTGGCAGCGTAGCTCAATTCCTGAAACAGGGTACCATGAGCATAGATTTTCAGGATTTTTAAATCTCTGTTATACCTACTATACCCCGGCGAAGAAAAACACTGCCAGGAAACCCTTACAATAACAATATTTTCTCTGGCAATGTGTTCGTCTTCTGCTGAGTGGAAGTGTATAACGCACACCAAGAGCCAGCAAGAATTTCGCCGGATTTTCTTACAAGCGTTCGTTGTGACTTACTACACAATAGACACCGCTTACACTAAACTACAGTTTGAGAGCTTCATTCATTACAGAAATAGGTACTTAAAATATTAAAATTGCAGGTGTAAAGAACCCTTGTCGGAAAAACAAATTAGTACTTACCTACTTATTAAAATTTATTATGGGATAATACCCGACATGGATCATGGTACCAAGGGTGGATCCAAAAATTCTAAGCCCGACCATGAAATTGAAAGAAAAGTGGGTCCAAGTCCAAATAAACTTGTATTTTTCGACATGGTCTCCATAAGGTCACTGCACTTTTTCCACCTGACCTGCAATAGTTTATACTTACCTTCGAACAAAAAAATTTCGGAAGGTCGTAAAAATACTCATTTCCTGCGGATATCGCCTATTCATCGCTGGAAAATTTCGAGCCACCTAAGTGTTGGGGTGAGCAAACAGATAAAAGATGTTAGAGCTGTGAAGAAGGGGTAGGAACAGCAAGACATATTCTCACTGGATGCATGACAAGGTTGGACAGGAGACAGTATTCGGTACGTCATGACAAGGTTTTAGAAACCATCAGACAGGCTATTTCACAAGCTATAGCACGCGTCAAGAGAGGACTTACTGCCTGCCGCTCACGACAAAGTCACCTTTGTAAAGCCTGGTGAAAAAGTGAAGAGAGCACAGCAAAGGCCCTACTCTATACTGGGAACTGCAGCAGACTGTAATTTATATGGATGCACGTAAGAAACACTACCAGATCCTTCTGGATATATGCGCATCATCTCGGAGACCGGATATCCTCATATATTCAAAATCTATACGACATGTGATATTAGCGGAGTTGACAGACCCGTGGGAAACAAAGTTACCGAAGGACCACGAGTTCAAGACAAAAGAATACTGTCCTCTGCTAGACAAAATACTTCGGAGATGCTACCGTGCAGAACTTTACACCGTCGAGGTTGGTGCCGGTAAACCATTTTCTGATGTCCCGTCGTTTGGGTACCACCAATCAGAACAAAGTGCGAATGAAACAGAAAATATAGGTTAGGTTCAGGTTAGAACATAGTGATGAGGTCCCAAATATCGAGTACCCAAATAATAGTACGCCGTTGGTGCCAGAGGTCTACCGGCTAAATTGGATATACAAACCCCATAAAATTAAGTATGCGGACAGCTCGGAAAGCTCCCCCTTTATAAACCATTTTGTATTATATCCATGTGAGACCATTGAAAATGTTGGATGCCCTCAATCCAGACCTCACCTTGGATCGCAGTATCCGGCAGTTGCCTCTCTCCTTCAATTCTCTCCCTGCAGATACAGAAGTAGCAGGGAACGCCGGGGATTCCGCAGCAGAAAGCCCCCCACATCCAGCGACTGAGTGTTTGTGAGACGCGCCGCAACAGCGAGGGCTCCCGCTCTTCACGGACAACCCGCTGTGGTCTAATTCCTCGACCCCGCACTATTATACTCATTCTTCTTGGTTATTTTCTTCTATAGTATAGCTGCCATCGATTCTATGTACTCGATGTAGTCTTTGCATGTGACAATATTTTGGGAGAAAATGTTTTTTGGCTGTCAAATGAATTTATTATTGCATGCCAGTTTCATCAATACAATTATGAGTAGGTACACGGATATTACCCCAACTGGATTGAGGCTAAAAAAGATGCAAACCATACCATTGCATCACTGTCTAACGTCACAGTTTACTTATAGTAGTGTGAGCTAACTAAGTTGACTCTATACTTAATAATACTATCACGATTTATATTACAACACGAAAGAATTTAGTTTACTTTATCACAATTTTGACTTATAAACTGGAACTGGGTCTATGGCTTCAATACCTATTTGGATCAAAGATAATAGTTTAGACATTTCTTCAATGAATATACATTCATAGGAAAGCGCAGTTTACTTCACTAAGAAACCCCCCTTCAAAGCCAAGGTACAGCAGCCGTGATGGTCGCTATCAAATCCTTTTCCTGTTCAAAGTGAAAAGGGGTTTTAAAAGTAGGGGTGCAATAAATTAATGCGTTATGATACAGATATATCGGGGTATCGGGGCCTTTTACCGATATTTCTGTATCACCGATATACATGGCATGTATTAAATGCCAATAAACTAATATACAAAATTCGACAGATATTGTTGCAATATTCAAATTTAAAATTATAAATCGCGCTACTCAATCTCAAGCCACTGGAGAGGAATTCCTGCCACGAAAGAGAAATATTCATCGCACGCCGACCCTCCCCACCCTCGCCGCTATACTCTTGCTTAGGAAATATAACTAGGCTTCCCGATTCTTAATAAAATAATTGATTTTTTTAATTATCTCAATCGGTAGCTCAATAAACGATCCATGATATAGTGTGTGGGGTAAACATCCATTCTAAGCAATCAATTTTAGAGTTTTCTGCGTATCGGCGTATCGTATCAGTATCGGAGATATTTTTCCAATAATAATAATAATATCGGTATCCGTATCGTATCGGCGTAGCAGCGTAATGTTGCACCCCTATTTAAAACAGTGACCTAGTTTTCTTTAGTTCTTTTTAACGCTACACTTTGCGCCGAACGCTTTCAGTAATGTCTTAATAACTATGTAAGTCTTTACCACATTCTCTACCAGCGGAGCCTAAGACCAACAACATTCTGTTATAAACGGCTTTGACAACAACGGAAAAAAAGCTCCGATTACGGCAACCGTTCGTTTGTTTCCCATACTCGTAACGGTATTTTTCTTACATTGTTCAAATAATTATTTCTTTTTCTACCGGTATAATAAAACAACAAAACATATTTTATGGAAAAACTGTCAAAAACTTTTAATGTAGTAAACTTTTAAAAATCTACCCATAACACAAAGAACAAAACTTCTCACTGGAGACCATTGCAGCGTTTTTGGAAAACGTTAAATGCACTTACGATATTGTACTTTGTAAATTGTGATGCTGCGACATTGGTTTGACCGTTAATTAAATAACCTATAATTAAATAGATAACTTAAACTAGTACACTATTCTAGGCCGAGGGAAGCGATGAGTTCGTTCACTTTCTTGACGTAGGCTGTCTTAGCATCGTCCTTGGATGTGCCTTTCTTGCCGTTCCACGCCTCCCACTTGGCTTTGCCTTTGAAGTCCAGCATGCCGGGCTTGCCTGCAAAATTCACATCATGTTTAGTAATCGTTGGGGAAGACGGAATGCTCGAATAGTGACCGCATACATTCAGGCAACCGTCCAAATAAATCGACAACCTGTAAAAACTGCCAGTATCGGCTCGAAGAGAAGAGCATTGTGATTATTCAGCAGTTGAGGTACAAAGAGGAAAGAATAAAGAGAGAACAACATGATAATATGTATACTGTAGGCAGTGGCCAATAATTTTTGTTTACATAGACTATGAAATATTGTTCAGCAAAGTCTCTTGCCAGTTCCTCTTTACTGTGATAATCAAACTGGCGGAATGTTAAAACATGAAAATTTGTGAGTGCAGTGTACAGCTTGGCTACTCAAGAGTATTTGCACACGCACAAGCTAGATTGTCTACCAGCAAATTGCCCTTTGATTCGGCCTTGTGGCTTCAGTGGTACCCTATTACAACTAAAATTCTCCGTACATTCTCAAAAACAGACACGGCACGCTATAAAGGGTCCGGTCCATTATTACGAACACAAACATTCTTACAAATAAAGCTGATATTGTCATAATGGACGGGAGACGAGACATGCAGTACTGCAAGATGGTGAAAAATTAATGAAGTCCCTAAATCTACAGCACGGAATTACTAAAATGTGGCCCGTCTCTACTATCGTTGTACCGATAGTCTGAATGGACTGATAGCAAAGAGTCTCGGCCGCCATCTTAAGAGTCTCTCACTCGGATGTTAGGTCAAGGGACAGATGCAGACGGCAGTCTTGCAGAGACTCTGGTTCGATACTGCGCAATATTATATTGTGCAATGACTTTCCAGCATTTCTCTTCTTGAGGCTCGACCGTAGCCTGATCTACATACATAGGTTCGCTGAAGTTGGAGACCATTAAATGGTATCCCGACCTATTACAAATTTTGTATACAAATTTTGTAATAGGTCCGGGAAAAAATATTTTCGCATAAAGCATGTATAAACTTGTAATAAAATTTCTTTGACTGTACTATTGGTTGACATTGATTGATTTGTTGGCTGGTTTTGATGACATTAATTATAGTTTACATTAATATGTGCCATTTTGTTCGTTGACTTTTTGCCATCTTGTGGGTAGTAACATGATCCCCTTGCTGTAGAAATTATGGGACTTCTGATAAAAAAAAACAAGACAAGTCGTTTTGGCAGTCCGCCGCGTAAAGCATCAAATAGTTTATTGAACAGCCAAAGGGTTAAAAGTAATTAAATTTTGAAAAAAAAGCCTTAGTTTTCATATGAAATGCGAAAAAACTTTTTCCCCGACCTTAAATATATTTTATGTTGTACAATATTATATTGCAGGTTTCAGGTTTTTTATAATGTAAAATCATAATGTGAATAAGGACTAGTATAACACAAGTGGGAACGTTACGATCGATTACGTTGTCACGTCCTGCCCTTATTTTAACGACTTCAAACTACATTGCCATCAAACTACAGTACTACAAAAGTACTGAGTAAGCATTCTTTAGTTTAAATAACATTAAATTTCAGAAGTGCAAAACGGTCGTGTTTTGTCTGTTGTTTGTTCTTATGACTGAAACATTAAAATAATGGCTGTCAATGAGGAAGTACCTACGCTGCGAATTTTCACTCCATACAAAAACAAAAATAGTGTACGCAAAAAGTGGTCCTCCACTCTTTCTTAGTGTCAAGACAACTACAACTGTGTACGTGTACAGGGAGAGATATAAGACTAGTCATATTAGTTTCTATGTAACGTGGGATGGGTCAAAAAGTAATAATAGTAATTCAGTAAATTATATTTGAACAACAATTACCTTTAATTCCTATCTTATCAACCAACAAATTTGTTCCAAATAATTACGTGAACACGTAATCATTGATGGATGGCCGAGGCTTAGTAGATAAGCGTAGCGTATCAATTTTGATACGTACCGTAATGTTTCAACATTAACCGATTCGAACGATAACATCGACTAATTCCTCAGAATATTATATAACTTTGCCTTTAATTTTTTTGTTTATCTATATAATATAGCAATGTCTAAGTATTTGAACATTACCACACGTTCATTTAGGGCACTATCTCATCGTGTCGCCAGCGACGTCGCCAGTTGGGTAGCCAGACACCTAAAGTATGAAGTATTACAACTTGTACGTACAACTCCAAACTTTAGTACCTGGCTAACCGACTGGCGAAGCCGCCGCTGGCGTCCCGGTGAGATAGGGCCCTTATGGTCACAGCTTGTTTTCATGAAAAATAATAGCCAAAAGAAGTACAAAATATATCGTATTGTATTTCCTTTATAACTTTAGGTAAAAAATATACCTTCGTCAAAATTTTTATACACAACATAATATGTTTAAAAAACAAATGAAATGTAACAATTGAAAAGTCTAAAAATTTAAATTGAGTCAAAAATATTGGAGAAACTTAATAACACTAAAAATTCAGTTAATTAAGTTACATCACAAATTAATAGAATAGAATAGAATAGAATATACTTTATTGCATGTCAATTAAAATTTTTACAAAAGGCGGACTTATTGCCTTAAGCCAATCTCTACCAGTCGACCTGTCTTATTTAAGAATAGTAATATAAAGGTAGCAATAAAGAACACAATGAAACAAAAACATGAAACTTAATACTAAATACAATTTTCACAGAAAATCAAGACGAAAATAAACCAACAAGACG
>WYDE02076880.1:0-11950 GCA_009867175.2 Adela reaumurella
GGTGTTATTGGCTGTGTCCGATCTTCTTTTGAAGTTTTGGGCACAGCCACCCATGCTAGTTTTCTATAAAAAAAAAAAACATGCATAGTGTGTGAAAAAATATGAAAGATTTAAATTTGATTGAGAAAAAATTTTGACTTCCCCATAACATGTTTCTCAAATTTTATTATGCAACAATTTATGGTGAAATAGAAAAATTTTGTAATCCAACATGAAAAATTTGTTCATGTTTGTGTTATACTAAGCATGGAGTCGCTGGTTTTATTTATCGCCCGCCAGAATACAATAAATGTTATAATCTTCTTTTACAGCCATTTTATTCGCCCCACTGCTGGGTACAGCCTGTCTCATTTACATGATATGAGAGGATTTTTAGTAATACACTTCCACAGTGATAAACCCAGCTTGGAAGTTTACTCACGATGTTTTTCTTCACCGGAATGTCAGGGGCCATTTCGCACAAATTCTAAAGGTATAACTATTGTGCTCCCAGTGGGTATCGAACCCGCACTTCCCGCTTTAGAGGCGTGCTCTTGCCCGCTCGGCCAATTTGAACCATATGAAACTAGAACCATATGGCAATACTATTGATGTAGTGCTACTTTCTGAACTTCCTAAGGAAGGGCACAAAATTCACCTCCGGAGCCGTGGGACGTGGTGCCGGTAAACACTTTTAAAATTATTGTGTTGTGTTATTTAGGTGCCGACGCCGCAGCCAATACCAGTGGTGGACCTGAAGGGTCCGGAGCCATGGGACGTGGTGCCGGTAAACATATTAAAAATGGTTGCGTTGTTAAGATGCCGATGCCGCAGCCATTACCAGTGGTGGACCTGGTGGGTCCGGAGCCGTGGGACGTGGTGCCGGTAAACATATTAAAAATGGTTGTGTTGTGTTGCATATTAAATATGGTTGTGTTGTGTTGTTTAGATGCCGATGCCTCAGCCAATACCAGTGGTGGACCTGGTGGGTCCGGAGCCGTGGGACGTGGTGCCGGTAAACTTTAACTTATTTACTTTTTTAATTCAACTTAGCGAATGGTTTATTTTCAGTGATTTTACAATGGACAAACCTAGAGACAGACAGACATTCACATGAATTCATAGTGTAGTGAAATAAATGAGTGGGCATATAGCGGGCGCCATGCTGAACACATCGGCGATAGTCAGAAATGTTTGATTTTGTAAATCTGAAGTCTTACAAAAAACACGTGAGAATAAATTTTCTGCAGTCGACTTAATTCCCCTGGGTTAATTCACCTAGGTCCATTAACTATACTTTTTGTAGACTTTAATAAATACTTGTAGGTATTTAAGTAATTATAAGTCAAGTCCATATTTTTAAGTAAATTTTATTCACCAAAAAAATTTATAGTTAACTCTTGAAACTAAATTTGAACTTACTTGCTATGCAGAAGATGTTAAGCGGAACGCGTTACTAAATATGTAAAAACTTATTTTATTATTGACTACATCCAAGTAGTATAATACAATATAATATAATATGTCGTACGGCGAAAATATGGAATGGTTTTCCGGTGAGTGTGTTCCTACCACCTACAACCTGGTGATCTTCAAAAGGCGTGTTAATAAATTGGACAACGACCTTTTCGTCCGCCTTATAGCTGGCATGGCGCCTCGCTGAGCGTGGTTTCGTCAAGAGTGGTGTTATTGGCTGTATCCGATCTACTTTTGAAGTTTTGGACGCAGCTCGTTGTCTATAAAAAAAATTTAAAAAAATGCTGTAGTAGTCACAAAAGTAAATAGTCTTAGAAGTCACAGGCAACTCGCCGTAAGGGCATATTGTGACAAGCCAAACATAATTTTTTTTTTATTAATTAATTTTTTGAGCTAAAATTATTATTAACATCTTTGATCGAAGCCAATAGTATAAAATTACGAGATTGTTAATTAGAAATAATTATTACCCCTGTTTTCGCACTAGGTCAGCACTATGGTGGTATCGAAAACTAAGTCCTACGATACCACCAGGGGTATTGCCGAGGGTATCGTGGGTCCGCAGTGAATTGGCCGCGTGAGAGCCTATTATCCTAATTATTACTGCACAGCATTATAGGCTGTATTACTAAAGAATAGAGGTTAATTTGCTGTGGCACTATTTGATGAATATTGCTCTTTAGGCAAGGACTTAATGTACAAGACTCCATAGCGCCCTGCTCAGCAAAAGCCGCACTATATTGTTTTTTTATGATAGCTGTCATGGGAGGCTTTACCGCTTATTATGTAAGTCTATACCCATATACTTATGTATAAACTTATTTTTTAGTGAAATTATTTATGTAATATGTTTTTATGTTAACAACGCAATCCCCAATGAATACAATACAATACAGTATGAGGTCCTTCAAACACAATGTGTAGGTGCACCTATCCGGCCGATATGGTATTTGCAGCCCCCGAAAATGTTCGAGCATCAGCGCAACACCTATGCATTAGCCTGGTGAGCAACATACGCCGCGTTTAAAAAAAAAATAATCAAAAAATCAAATAAGATTAATAAAAAAAAATTATCTAATTTTTATTTTGCTCTACAATGCTTCATTCTTAAGATTATGTCATTTTAATGTGTGCAGCTGCTGATAAAATAATACTCTCGTATTTATGAGAAATCTTCTTGATTCTTTTAGAATTTGATTTGGTTATATTTTGGGAACCATTGGTCCTAAACACATTATATTGTTACTCAAAGTAAGCGTTTCTCAGAGATCTACTAACTAGCCAATGCTCGAGTAATAATGGTAAGACTTGTCAATGTTATCGATCAGAGATTGTAACGTTCCCACTTGTTTTAATTAACCACATATACGGGAAAATCTGCACACATGGCAACCCGCAACGCTGTTTTTGACACATAGATACGAGATCCAACATAAACGCAGAGGGAAAACTTATCTGAAACGTACTCTAATAATGGTAACTGAAATACTACTCATGCTATGTATGTAACTAAATCAACCGTACCAGTCGCCATCCTGAAACTTCATACATCAAACTCGCCGCTTGCACCACCTCCAGCTGCCAAGATAATTTAGTCAATCTATAGTCTATAGTAATCTATATATACAATTAATTGTAGTGCTAAATTGTTTTATTTCGGCCTTCATTTCTTTTTTGTCATTTGAAAGATCCCAATTCACACACTGCAGGAAACACATCAGGAGGAAGTGCATTTCAGAATTTCGCAGTGAGGAAGATAAAATACTGGAGCGCTTAGGTCGCACTTTAAGCAGCTCTACAGTAAAGGGTTGCATTCCCTGTCTGCCATACGTGAAACTATAGTGAAACGGTGATGTCGAAGCCATGATAATGTGTGTGGGGGAAGTACTACTAAATAAAGCAAAATTGTACACAAATTCATTTTATTAAGAAAATAAATACATTTTGTGAAATATTATTACAACTGAATACCTACACTAAATTACAATTAATTACAATTTAATTTTGTATTATATTTTTCATGTCCTCTCGGACTCTTGGAACGTCCTACTGACTCCATTACCGGTGATTGATAATAACTTTGCAGTAACAATGCTTCATATTAATGGAATCACAATCAGTTTCTTATAGCCAATAAGTATTCGACTCATCAACTATCCTAAGGGCCCCTTCGCACTAGGCTGTTGGACAGAAGCGGTTGAACCGCCTCTTGTCCGTCTTACTCACTTGTAACCGCCTGCGGCACCGACGGCAGCCGACAAAGTAATGGATGAGGAATGAGTTGTGGACAGTGTTGTCCGAGTATGGAGTGGACAGTCGATTGGTGCAAACACTGAAATCTCTCTATGAGGGCTCAAATTCTGCGGAAGGATAAATGGGGCATACACCAACTGGTTTGATGTCTCTAGACTAGTCAGACAGGGGTGTTTGCCGTCACCTTGGCTGTTCAATCTATTCATGGACAGTTGCTTGGCTGATCTAAAAGCGTATGATTATGGACTAAGAATGAGTGAGTTAGTTGTGAAATGCCTCTTGTACGCCGACGATCAAGTGATCCGTGCTTCGTCGGTGGGCGAATTGCAGGACATGTTAATATTGGCACGTTTGGCTGTCAATGGTGGAGTGCTGACCCCTACACTGATGTACGTGAGAGAAGGTTGGGTATGGACAGACGAAGCAGGAAAGCAGGATAAATGCTGCGCATGTTGAGTATGTGTGGAGTCACAATGCAGATAGATTGAGTAATTGTGTGCTGCGAGAGCGTTGTGGTCTGAAAGAACATATAAAAACAAGGATTGAGAAAGCCATGTTTGGTGGTTCGATCATGTTGGAAGAATGGATGATAGAAACTAACGAAATTTTTGGAACGAATGTGAGTGGAAGAGTTGGGAAGGGTCGCCCTAGACGCACGTACCTAGATCAGATCGAGTTTGTGCTAAAACACTGGACTTATTGCCCATTATTGCATGGGCATTATTATTGCCCAAGGGGGCAAGTGCGCAGTAGCCCTACAAGCATGTATGAAGAACATCATGAGAGTGCAAGAAGCGGCAGTGGTGTGTCTGGATTGTGACACGTGGAGGTCCGTCGTCTCTGACTACCCTACTGGGAAACAGGCGTGACGCTATGTATGTTGTTTTAATTATCAGAGTGCAAGAAGCGGCAGAGGTGTTGTAAAGCAAATATGTATGTATGTATGTAATCGGTTAGGTTGTTAGGTGTAATTTTTCTTTTATGAAACCTGACATATTATGTGCTTACGATCCCATTAACTATGACATAAACGACAAAGGGCTTCTGATAGTATTAGGAATCTCCGAGATCAAAATCGAGACAGATGTCCTCCGCAAATGCAGTCTGGTGAACTAAAAGGTGTAGTCACGATGGTCAATGGATGTGACACGTAAGCAACTTTCCTGACATGAGTCCGGCTACAACTAACTTAACGAGAAACACAAACTACTTTTACAGTCTTTAGTAGACCTAGTTGTACCTTACACTTAACCGCAGTCAAGTTCGGGAAGCACCATAAATTTACCTGTGCAAGCGTGCGTACAGAAGGTGTAAAATAACATATTGTATGCATATGTAAAGCACATTTCTAAACAGTTTAGCAATGACTTGTGATTAGACTATGAAAGGAACGCCTCACGTCAGAATGTCAAACAAAACAGACATAATATATTTACATCTCTGGAGAAAATAGGCTCTAAGAGTATTGTAAGAACATTTTTGGTGGGTTTAGTAAGTTTTACATTAAATATTCTATTTGTATACAAAAGTAGTTTAGACATGCTCTGCTATAGATAAGACTCCGTAAGCCGCACACAAGCAGCGCGTGTCTCCAACCCCACTATTGCATTGCAAATATTTTCATTTCACATTATGTACATCAAATTATATCTAATTATTATTTTATGGATTTATGAACTTGATGATCTGAACAATCATTAAATACATTAAGGCGCGTAGAAAATCCAAATCCGAAAGTTTTAAAATACCCCATATAAAAAGGTAGATGTACGCCAGTCTTGTCGTAACAGGCTGCGCTACTGGCGTTTAGGGGTGTTTATGGGCGCTTCACGCTTCTTGTAGGAAGTTTGTGTGCGGTTAGCTATTGACATACAGAATGAACCAACAAAATTTCAGCCCTATCGGCCTTACCGTTTAAGAATCATTTCCAGTGAAATTTTTTGCCAGTTTAGAATAACATATAGAATAACAGTTGAAAAGGGGTGTGAGCTATTGATATATAAAATGAACCTACAAAATTTCAGCTCGATCAGCAGGAGCTGTGCAGACAAACAGACACCAAAAGGTTTTTGACCCTAGATGTGTACTAGGCTTCGCTTCGCTCAGTCAACTAGAACGGTCTCAGGCAGGGGTGGGCAAACTTACACTATCAGTGATCTACTGTGAAAAAATTTGGGGGCATGCGATCGACTCCAAGATATTTTTAATAAAATATATTTTTTGTACTTAAAATGCACACAATCATTTACGACGGGTCGTCTAAACGTTCGTTATCTGTCGACATCATAAAACACTATAAAATAAATGATTCAAAGTCTAATTATTTAGTTATTGATAAGTTGCACAATAAAGTAAATTCCGAAAAATTTGCTTTGTTACAATAACTGATACATTTTATTCAGATGTCGAGGCATGGCACTCCGCGTTTTCGGCAAACTTCTCATAGGAAGGTAAGTATTTACTGAGAGCTCATCGTAAGCATGAAGACAGATGTTCCGAAGCTTGGATTTGATAATTTTCAATCAAGAAAAAGCAGATTCACACAAAGAAGTCGATCCCAAGAAGGCTGTTAACAGCAGGGTGATTTCTTTTACATTTCGACATTTTTGTCACATTAATAAATACCAAATTTAATATCTGTTGCTTCGGGTATGAAGTTAATTTTATTTTTAGTTTGGGTGAATATGATTTTTTTAAAATAAACTATCGATCTACCTTTTGCTCACCCCTGGTCTAAGGACTGGAATCTACTGAAAAATATATAACTATTCTTTGTCAATCGATCGTACTCTTTTGTTGTAAATTGTTAACATTTTCTATGCAACTTTAGAAATTTCAATTTTTTCGATCTTTCTTCCCCGTTAGCTTCTCATCATCATCATCAGCGTTTAACCGTCCACTACTGGACGCCTCTCCAATTTGTTTCCAATCCTCCCGGCACTCGGCAACACGAATTCATCGTTTGCCAGCGATGTACCTGATGTCGTTGTCCCACCTAGCGGGTGGTCTTCCCACACTTCTATCTGTCCATGGTCGCCAGTGTAGGACGCGCGTGCTCGAACGTCCGTCATCCCTGCGGCTCACGTGTCCAGCCCACTGCCATTTCAGCTTTGCCATCTATCTACTACTTTGGTGCGTCGGCGAATTTCTTCGTTTCGCACCGTATCTCGTAGCTTCTAGCTCCTTTCAAATTCTTGGGGAAAAAAATCACTAGCCAAGGGAACAAGCATCCCACTGAGGACATTGTCCAACTTTTTGATGAAAACCACACCACAAAAGGCATTAAAGGCAAATGGATTTACGATAACTATTTGACAGCAAAACTTTCATGGCTATTTCTCGTCTACGACTTCTCAAAGCAAAACCTCACTAAATGGGACACTATAGTGACCACATTCTTTAAGTCATGGTTTGGACTAGCTCACCCGGCTGACCTTTCAACACTGTACAGATCTCACAATAATTTTTGAATTAATATTAAGAAGCCGTCGACATTCTATCAAAAGATAAGAATAGCCAAACAATGTATTCTCAAGGACTCCAACGATAGCGCCATTCAAGCCTTACCCAACACATCGCTATCACAGGAACTAGAATCAAGGCTAGACTTCTACAATGCCACCTAACCTAACCAACTAGGCTACTCCGCAACCCAATACAGTACGAGGGACGGTCGCAACCAAATACGCGCCTAACCGCCCTGAATAATGTACTGTAAGGCTACAAACAAACCCCCAAATTAACACACACAGATTAGCACAAATAACTTAAATCAGGCAACGCCATTGTTTTGAAATTATGTAATATTAATTGCTTGACTTCCTTGAATGAAAAGGTAATTTCATTATCAATAATCAACACTCCATTGGAATATTCATAGTACTTTTTGAGATATCCAGGGTTTCGTCGAGGCCTGCGCAAAAGAGCTTGCGCCAACCAAAAAGCAAGGGAGCAGGGGCACGTCCCGTAAGTCCGTATATATCTAATCAATATCTCTCCCGTTCTAATTGAATATGACAGATATAGACAGAAGTATTGAAACGAGCTGTCAAATGGCTTAACAAAACACAGCCCTGAGGTATTAAGTACAGTCGACAGGTCTCATTTCTGTGCATCTTAGACTTTGAACCCGATTATGTGACCGGACAGCGGGAGGTGAAAGGGATAAAGTGTATTTTTGTATTGCTTGTTGCATATATATGTATTGCCGACGGAGGCGCGGCGCGTGGGGACTCTCTCTCTACCACAGCTCTTGCAAATTGACGGTAAAACGATGCAGATGAAAGTTTGCCCGTGTACCTACGTAAGTATTACGTAATAATGACGAAATTGTTACCTAAGAAAATTTTCGATATTTGCAATACCATACTTCATCAAGCTTGATCGAGCAAGTGAATGGCTCAAGAGCCGATGGGACAGTTTGCCAAACCTCTGATCCTGGGCGTCAGTAATTACTTCGTTGATTTCAATATTAAGTAGAACGAAGAAAGATCACGTCGCATCACGAAGTGCGGTACGTACGAATGACGCTAAACTTTTGTCCCTGCTGTCGTGCTCACTCAAGAGATCCGTGCGTTATTTGACACGCCTTTGCCCCGGCGCGACCGCCCACGATGCGGTGATGACTCCCCACGACGTCCTGAGAACCCATGACTCCGAACTGTGAGTGACGCGCTATCGCCCGGCTGCGTCACAATGACTCCAAGTTGTTTTTAGATAATGCTTACCGGCCCCGCGATTTCCGCCCGAGGTCGGCTCTCGGGGTACTCCAACACACGTAGACCAACAATAAAGTAAAACTCTAAGTAGATTTCTACTTTAATCTCGAAATGCGAGTGAAATTTTAAAAGACAAAAGTTGAACTTGACATACAAAAAGAATACGCAATAATGAAGAAAAAGCCACACATGGTTTGTGATGGCTGTCAAAGTGGAAATGGAGCGGAAGATAAGGTGATCTATGGCACGAGGACACAGATAAACGTCATCAAACTCGACTAGGGAACCGATGCTCTCTAATATAATGGATTTCAAACGTCGTTATGCAATAAAAACCCAATAAATACCCAATAAAAGCAATTCTGAGTACTACAAAAAATATACAATTTTCTATAAATAAAATTTACACATTCTTCGTAGGACTATTAGTGTCCACATATCATATTTTATTCTATAATTCCTATACAGCACATTAAACATGCCTCTAAAATTTCTTATTAAAGTAATCTGTTATTTTCCGCGCCATTTTCTTGGCGCCACTTTTTTCACTTTCACATTTATCACTAGGCGTGGATACACCGGGCGCCATATCAGTTAAAGACAAATCTTCCGTGGGACTCGAGCTCATGGCGGTGTCGTCCCCCATTACAAAGTCCTCATTTGCAAACAGGCTTGAGACTTTACTTTTGTGGAAATCCATCTTGGAATTTGCTTCATCAAACTTTGTCATATCTTCAAACAATGATGTCGTTTGGTGTGTTCCGGGGGAACACTTCAGTTCGGGCTTTGATGTGTCTTCGACAGACTTTAGGGTATCTTCGAGAGGTTTTGTATCGCCCACTGATTTGGTAGTGTCTCCTCGTTTAGATGTTAGTTGTTCCTGCACACATGCGGGATGATCTTGCAAAAATTCTTGTTTTGTTTGCTCTTTCATAAAAGATGTGACGTCGACATTAGCCTGAAGACATGCCTCGCCTCTCTCCAGGTCGAGGAATGTTTCGGACAACGAGCTGACGTCGCCACTGGAGAAGATGTCTGGAGAACCGCGCCTCGCTAGCGTAGAAACGTTCATCTTGCTGGGTGAGTCTTCGGGCTAAAATAAAAAAATAATAATTCAAATAAAATTACTTCCATTATAGAAAATTAAAAAATATTTCGTTCAAAACGTGGTCTAACTTTGACAGTAACTATAACTAACTATGACATGCTCAAAATATTCTTTACAATTTGAGATATTCAATTCCGCTGTGTAGTTCCGCTTCGGCCTGCTAGATGGCGTTACTTAACATTTTAGCAATCTCCTCACTTTGGTGTGTTCCGGGTTCAAAGCGAGAAGATCGCTAAAGTATTTATTTATAAGTATTTATTTATATGTATGTTATATATGTGTATATACATCTATATATATATCTATCAGTTATAGTTTTTATATATTTTCTCATTTTTAATTGTTATAAGTAATGACCTGTCAAAATATTTTTCTATTCCATTTCCAATAACTTTTCTGCCGCTCAATAACCTTACACAATCCCTAAGGCATGCAGGTAGATAACACTGTCTAGTGTTAGTGCATTCGCCTATTGTGCAATACTTAATGTAGAGTGCAATAAACAATAAATAAATAAATTGGTCAAACAATAAAATTTTAACATGTAAATTAATTTTTTTTTGTAAGCATGCATGCTGTTTCCTAACACCCTTTTTAAATTTATAGAATAAATAAAAAAAAGAAATAAGTTCTGGCCTGGAGAAGCTAAGCTAAACTTTGAAGTTGAATTTTGAAATCGTTAATCTAGTTAGCAGTAAAATTATATTGTAAGTACCTCAGCCTCGAGGTCCCTGTGCGCCCTTGTGGTGTACACATTCCTCACGCCGAGCACCCCCGCTAGGGCCAGGATGCTGTCACCCTTGTGCCGAGGCAGTGTGGCGCTTCCGATGACCAGCGCCTTGGCTAGAGACACTTCTATCGGCAGGTTGGACAGAGCACGGCCCAGACGAGTCATCTTCTCATTGGGCGACATGGCGCCCTGAAATTTGTATGTTGAGTTAAAATCGCGAAAAGTGATAAACTCCGCTTACAATGGCTTTACCAAACATACTGGGCCCATTGGCAGCAGAGGAGGGTGTCAATGGAGTTTGAGACTTGCGAGCGGTCGCTCTATGGTTCTCCAACATGCGATAGTTTTGGCTCCCTGCAAGCCCTCATCAGCTAGTCTGCGATGACTAGGACGAGGAGAAACAACAGTCCTGCACTCGACTTCCCTCTCCCTATCTATCCATATCATGTAGAATGCCTCCAGTGACACTTTTGTAGCTCTTTCCATATCTTATCACCGGAGCAGATCTCCTAGATTCTAGAGAAACTTCGCTAAAAATAGGAAGTGAATGAAAACAGAGAGCAATAATTGTAAACCTTTAAATAAATATAGACTTTTCTGCTTAGCAGAACGCGGACTTATTGCCGGAGGCAATCTCTTCCAGTCAACATTTTTACATTACAACACATTCGTATTGTTAGTATATAGGTTTCCTCACGGTGTTTTCCTTCACCGGGGTGCATTGTAATTTTGCACACAAATTTTAAAAATGCGCGCATACCAGGTATCGAACCCACGACCTCTCGGGTAATAGGCGCGCGCTAACCAACTAGGCTACGCCGCAACCCTTTCATAAATGTGAAAAAATGTTTGGCTCACATGTTGTTTCAGCTCCAATATGGCATTCTCCACGGATTCCGGGGGCGGTGCGTCCAAGAAGGGGAACTTCCTAACATCGGACAAGCCCAGAGAAGTCATGAGGAGCAGCAAGCTGGCGAGCGGCACTCGCGACACTTCCGGCGTACTGAACTCATCCAGTTCAGAGTACTGCTCCTCCGAGTATATACGGAAACAAACTCCAGGCCCTGCAATGTGAAACTCGGCATGTGAAAAATCAAAAGTAGTCATTCGTCACACGCCAGGTAACGTGTAAATCGGTATGCAAATTAATGACAGTGATCTTTTGTAACAAATCCTGTAACGTATAAATTGGCATGTACATTAATGACAGTGATTTATTATCACTCGTCTTGTAACGCGTAAATTAGCATGTATATTAACGACAGTGATCATTTGTCCCTCAACCTGTAATGTGTAAATCGGCATGTACATTAAAGACAGTGATCGTTTGTCACACGCCAGGTAACGTGTAAATCGGCACGCACATTAACGACAGTGATCATTTGTCACACGTCCTGTAATGTGTAAATCGGCATGTACACTAAAGACAGTAATAATTTGTCACATATAATGTAATGTGTAAATCGGCATGCACATTAACAACAGTGATCATTTGACACATATTTTTTTTTATAGACAACTAATATGGGTGGCTGTGCCCAAAACTGAAAAAGAAGATCGGACACAGCCAATAACACCACTCCTCACGAAACCACGCTCAGCGATGCGTCATGCCAGCTATAAGGCGGACGAAAAGGTCGTTGTCCAATTTATTAACACGCCTTTTGAAGATCCCCAGGTTGTAGG
>WYDE02076990.1:0-11948 GCA_009867175.2 Adela reaumurella
GTACTGGAGAGGAATGAAATGATGTCAGAATGCAATGTAATGATTGGGGATGAGCGGCTGGAGCAAGTGAACGAATTAGTATATCTGGTGAATATGTTCACAAGGGATGCAAAATGTGAAGAGATGTGGAAAAGAGAGTGAAAGCCGGAAATCAAGTGAATGGGGTATTGCATGCTATTATGAGGAGCCAAAATATGTCCAACAGGGCACGTTTGGCTGTCCATAGTGGAGTGCTGGCCCAGACACTGATGTAAGGGAGTGAAAGTTGGGTATGGCAGACGTAGCACGAAAGCAGAATAAATGCTGTGGAAATGCGCTCGTTGATGAGTATGTGTGGAGTCACAATGAAAGACAGATTGAGAAATTGTGAAGTGGAAGATCGTTGTGGTCTGAAAGAAGATATAGTGACAATGACTGAGAGAGGAATGCTTCAGTGGGTCGGTCATGTTGGAATAATGGATGATAGAAGACAAACGAAAGAAATTGTTTGAGCGAATGTGAGTGGAAGAGTCGGGAAGGGTCGCCCTAGACTCATGTATGTATGTGTTATTGATTTTTCGCAAAATAATATTTTATATCTAAGGTTAATTCACGAAAGTAATTAGAAAAATGTATCTATGTTTGAAAAACGTTTTTCATATATTATATAAGTACACATAATTTTTTATTTGTCGCTTGTCGTTTGACTCTATTCGTACTCTCAGAATCGACGGAGCCGAAACATTACGTGGTTGAGCGTGCTTGTTGAAAACCCCAGCGTTAGGGGAACGGAAAACCTCTACAGAGATTTAATTCCACAATTTCGTTCATATCAGGAACGAGCTTTCGAACCGCTTCGTTATGAACATTTCGGTAAGTCGACGAAAAATGAATGAATATTACTCCTTCCTTCGAATGTGGATCGATGGTAGAAAAAAGCAGGAAACGAGCTGTGAAGCGAGTTCGCGCGCGAGATGGAACAGCTTGTACAATAAATGAAGGAAATCGTGGAGGAACGACTTTGCATTTTTTTAGAAACACTCGCCATGAATAATCGGTTGAAGATACTGAGTGCTTACTTCTACCATCGAAGTTGGGAATCAGTTGAGGGTTAGGGTTGTTCACGATTCACACTGCGCAACCTCTGGTGCTTTACACCATTGCATAAATTATATCAGTTATCCGCGCAGGACCTGATCTTGAACTTGTGTAAGCTTTGTTCAGTTCCTTATTTGTTAGATGTTACGTTGACATTGTCAATGAACATGATTGAGGTACGATATCAAACCGATGCCGATTATTTCCATTTCTTCTCCGATATATGCGAGCTGTCCCGAATGGAGTTCAGCTGGAGCTGAACGCACTCACCAATACGATATATATCCATACCGGGTTGTTTCACAGTTATAGCTGTATTCTTGAGGGTTACATCTCTAACCCTTGCCAAATACAGGTTCTGAACCCCAAGAATATAATTCGGTTCATTGCAGAAATCGGACTTGGGGTTGAGTTATGAGGAACACGTTCCTTTGATAAATCCAAGTAGATTTATCTACTTAACAGCAGCAGTGATGGTTAACTCTCACCATGAAATCGTAAATCATACGCCAAATGCTTTTTCATATTTGCCCGTCCAATCAGCTCTTGGGTAAGACTTCCCAAGTTTACTAAGAACGCCCCAAGTAGGACGAACAGCCTCACGTGGCAGTAGGAATATCTACGCTGAGAGCCCTTGTTTTTTATTCTTGAATATATTTTTCAGGCCAAAATGAACATGGGTGATGGCTCCGGCGGCATGGGGCATCAAAAGGTAGATGAAAGGCTACATGGTCACCAGACTGGACAGATGCTCTACGGCGGAGACGCCAGGTCCGGTACGTACATCATAGTTACACGCATACATAACTTTATTAGCTGAAATGGCAGTGAGCTGGTCACACGTGTCGCAGAACCCATAACCAATGGAATAGAGCAGGTCCTGGGTTTCATCTCGGTGAAATGAACGGACGACCTGGAAATGATGTTCGTAGATCAACATGTAGATGTTGTCCACGGGTAAAACTAGCCCAATTCTAATTCCGATTGCTCCTTTCGTAATGTACGTTTGACTGAGGGCAGTACAACTTCATAGATTTGGAAATTGTACAACAGTTTTTGGGATAATTTTGAATGAAAAATTATTTTTAAATCATCAAACCCAAGTACTTCCTGAGATAATAAAGATGTAAATTTCGACATTTATGACGTCATCTGACTGGTCCCACACATTGATAATTGTAATTTAATTTTTTTTTTTAAATGGTTTTAAAATATTTACCTATGCCCAAATATGAACTTAAACGTTTAAACAAACTTCATCCCTCCCCACTTTAACCCAACTTCCCGCAAGCCCTCCACCTTCCACCAATCTCCCCCACGTTCGCTCACTTTCTTCACCTTCTCCCTTTCTTTCCCAACCACGGTCTACCTTCGCTCACGTCCCACCACCTTCCCCACATTTTTCTATCACCACCATCCCACCGCATCCTACCCACCGGTATCTACTACAACCCCCTTAAATATACTAACTCAATCACGATTCGTGCTCTGTTTGTTATCTAAGATTCCATAATCAGATCTAGACCACATGTATTCGCGATCATCACTCAAGTACACCCTTTTTAACAAAAAATAACCTTTAAAATCGGTCCATAATTGGCGGAAACATCGCGTAACATACACAGAAAAAAATAGACCCGAATTAAGAACCTCCTCCTTTTTTAAGTCAGTTGAAAAGGTAAAGGGTTGCAATTGTTTTAAATTCCAATTGTATTATATTTTCCAAAAACTTGAACTTTGTTAGGTTATTGCAGTAGGTACCTACATTAATATATATATACAAAAAATATATTATCTTTGAAAAAAACCAAAAATATGCATTGGATGACGTCAGTTCTAAAACAAATGACGAACGCCATTTTTACAAGTCCTCTCAATTACAAATTGATGCCGAGACCTGCTAAAACATAACGCAGGCTACGAGCATTGATATGCGTTGACGCAGGTCATAATCATTGGCGTGTATCCATGCACTGCTGGACATACGCCTTTTCCATTATTTTTTTTTTCAACTTTCCCGGCGCTGGACAATAAGACGTAATGAAGGTTTAAGTTTTATCCCGGTTGATCTTAAACTCAAAATACTGACGAATCTAAGTGTATCTTGTGTACCTACAGATAATAAAGGAAATACAATACAATACAATACAATACGTCCAAAGACTGACTCTCAGCGATGCCTTATATAGGTCGATAAGCATCTTCTGAAGCTGATTCCGGGAATGAGCGACAAGGACACTGCAGGTCTTAACAAAGTTAAATATTCCAATAACCTAAATCGCAGGTTAGATCCTGCCTGGAGCACATGTGGGATGGCTCGGTCAAATATCAACTTGCGGCGCTGGACTCCATACAGCATCGCGCCGTACGACTAGTGGCGACCCTGAAGTATCCCGCAATCTAGCACCACTGCAACTTCGTAGGGAAGTCGGCCTAAGTGTGCTCTATCGCTTATTCCACGGGGAGTGCTCGGAGGAGCTGTTTAACGCGATCCCGCCGTCCCCTTTCCACCTCCGCACTACGCGTACTGGGCAGGGATTGCATCCCCACTCGATGGACCTACCGCGGATGCATACCAATCGGTTCTGTAGATCTTTTATCTACAGAACCGGTAAACTCTGGAACGCTATCCCTGCCCACATTTTCCGTGCATGTACAGTCTCGAGTCCTTCCAGTGAATAGACACCTGTCAGGCCGGCATGACATTCGCAACCCCCGCTAAAAACCGAATGTCCATGGGCGTTGTTAGTCACTTTCTGTGTGGCTCGGCGCCATATGTCGCGCTCTCAATACAAAAAAATAATTCAGGTTCCTGAGAATAAAAAAGTTATATTTAAATTTTTTGCAACAAAGTTAACTACATAAATATCTAATAAAATAAATAAATCAATAGCTCTGTTCCCCTTAAGAATTATGTTTATTTTTAATTATGTTTTATGTGATGAAGTGATGATCCATTGAACACCTCTAGAATATTACAGATGAATGAAAATATCATCATCCTCAGCGTTTAACCGTCCACTGCTCGACATACGCCTCTCCAACTTGTTTCCAAACCTCCCGGCACTCGGCAGCACCAACAAATCATTTGCCCGCGACGTACCTGATGTCGTCGTTCCACCTGGCGGGTGGTCTTCACACATAGCTTACCTGTTTTTGCAGACTTTAGGACAAATTTCAGTTTTCGAAGGCAGCCCAACACAGTTGAATGCGTCTTTCTACCTCCTTGTATAAGTCTCGATGATTATTTGTCCCCCACGCTTAGCCTCCATCGACATGACTTTCGTTTTATTTCGGTTCATTTTTAGACCGACCCTCAGCGAAGCCTCATAGAGGTCGCTGAGCATATTCTGAAGCTGGTTCTGGGAATGAGCGAGGAGGACAATATGATCGGCGAAACAAAGATGACTGAGAAAGTCTCTATCGATATTGATACCCATTTTCTCCCACTCAAGCATCTTGAACACGTCTTCTAGTGCATTTGTAAAGATCTTGGGTGAGATCACATCCCCTTGTCTCACCCCCTTTGCAAGTGGGATGGTGTTATCGTGGAGTCTCAGTCATCGTCGCCGATCGATACAAGTTTTGGAGTACCTCGACGTATAGGTGGTCGACTCTGCATCTAAGGAGACAGGAGTAACAACACCAATATTTTAATACTAAGATTTTGGCAATAAAAAATGGTTCAACTGGTTCAATTGAACACAACCTTAACTTTATCAATATATACAATTATGTTTCATATCTGTCACCGGTACATCTGAGTATCGGAAAGGGGTCTTAAATCTTTATATCTCGTAGTTATACTTAATCTAAATTACACATAATTTAATACCAAGTGGTTTTGGCAATACCACATGAAATAAAGCAGCGGTACCTAGGTATTTTTATTCTTATGTGCCGGATGCACCTAAAGTTGCCAGGTGTCCCGATGTGCGGGACGTCCCTGTTTTCGGGGATCACGGGACGCGTCCCGATTTGCACTTAATCGGGACGCCAAATGTCCGGATGTTTTAACCAAGTAAATATTCCCGTTCTCATTACACGTTACTTATTTATTTCAAAGGCATGCACTGCTGATTTTCACGTATCCCAAAATTTCATAAATATTTTCGGGCGAGCGAAGCGAGAGGCAAACGGGAACCTCGGTGCATAATGCTCACACTTGGTTAGATTTAGTTTTGATTAAGTTTAGCAAGTGCACTATTGACACACAATCGCCAGGATTACGCGCGTGCCATCATCCCTGCGGCTCACGTGTCCACCCCACTGCCACTTCAGCTTTGCCACGCGGTGTGCAATATCTACTACTTTGGTGCGTCGGCGAATTTCTTCGTTTCGCACCTTATTTTTGCGGAGAACTATTATTCAGGATGACACTGAATAATATTGTGAAAACAGCATTACAATAAAATAATCTGTTTTTAGCTGAGCGAAGCGAAGCCTACTTCTCGACTAGGGTCAAAAAAAATTTGGTGTCTGTCGTGTCTGTTGGTCCGCACAACTCCTCCTAAACAATCGGCTGATCAGGCTGAAATTTTGTCGGTTCATTCAATGTGTCAATAGCTCTCAATAGCTTGAAATAAAGTTATTATTTATTAATTTTTTTAAATAAATAAATAATAACTTTAACTTTTAACATTTTTTTTTTTTATAAATTAAATAATAACTTTCTTTCAAAGCCACCGCCATGATGGTTTTGACGTTCTTTTCCGAAATATTTCATAAAAAAAATTTGGGCTAGTTTTATTTGCCCAACAATATAACTTTATACAAGAGCAGTTCGTTCTGATAAATATTGGCTTCTTCACCCAGATATTTCATAAACTAAAATTAAACGTCAAATTAAACTTAAATAAACTGAAATGTATTAATTACCATGCAGGGTATAAATGACTAATGATGGAAATATAAATAATTCCTGTACTATTTACATTAAAAAATTGTGCTCGTGCCTAAAAATTAAATAATTCCAAAAGTTTATTGACTGACTGCGGGTGTCGTATTTCTAACGGATTTTTATTTATTTACACTCCTGATGCTGATTAAATGAGCTTATGAGTATTTATGATTAAATGAGTATTTGTATTTAATAAGTGAAAACTGATTTTAGACATTTTATAGACTTTTTCATGATAATTACAAGCGATGCGTTGCTACTTGGGATATAGAATATAAATAAAGTGAAAAATATTATTATAATAGGAAGTAAGTACCTATTACATTGTGAATTGATAATGCATTTGCATACTTAGCCGCAATATAGGACATTGTCATGTCATGCATGCCACAAAGATCTCCTTCCATCTAATTTCAATCAATGGTTCCATGCGTAGTACCATAGATTACTAATATACTCCGTAGTTAGTACTTCATTGGTAGGTAATCTTTTAATAATCGCGCCATCTAGCGCTGAGAGGCGTCATTCGGTGCTATGTATGTAATCATGCGTCCAAAACACCAAACGTCAAAAACGCAATTACGTCGTGTCAACGCACAACCAAACAAACAAAACCGGCACCCAGTGAAATGTTTCACTGCCGGCACCTCAAACAAAACCGGCACCCAGTGAAATGTTTCACTGCCGGCACCTCTCTGTGGCTCGCTCGCAAGTCAAAACAAGTATTTTAGCATTCATTCAAGCAAGCAAACAAGCGTTGCCATATATACGGATTTATCTGTATTTATACGGATATTTAAGGTATGATACGGAATTAAAATACCCGAGCTTTCATACAAATTTATCATTTATATGGACTTTCACGCAAGATGATTAATACCTTATTAGTATGGAGTCGACTTTTATATAAATCTTTTGATAAAAAAAAACACATTTATACGGATTTTCTAGTTACTTATACAGTTTTTAAAAACCTAGACTGGCAACGCTGAAGCAAACAAACAAATCTGACTTTTTGTTTTACGTGGGGGGTGGCTGCTTTGGCTTTGTTTTGCGTGAGAAATTATACCTAGCTAATTAAAAAATCATTTAATTATTATTTATCTTCATCTCTCGTCATCAAACTTTCATTGTTAATGTGAGGTCACGAAGTGAACAATGAACTGCACCTGCAGACGAAATGTGAAAGGTTCGCTGAGAAAATGTTCCATGAAGAAACTAAATTATTGTAATGAAGATGTCGTGTGAATTGCTAGTGATCTCGTGATGTAATTTGAACAGACCAATTGGAATTCCTTGTCTCATCCATCACCCACTCATCCCACATGTTTGATCAATACTCGAAACTCGGTTCGTCGCCGGTCGCGATGTGTCAAACGAAGTGAAATTTGAAGAGTTAAATTTTGTACCGGAAGCGTGCAGCTATGGCCGGCTACCGCGGGAGCTCCGCGGCGGCGGTGCCGGCGCCTCCGCCCGACACGCTGCCCAAGCTCGGACACGTGACTGAGGTGCGGGAGGCGTGGCTCGTGCGCACAGACGGTGCGCTGGCCCACCACCTCCAGGACCGCGAGATCTCGAGCCATCTCTGCGAGAACCGATACCGCAACCGGCAGATACGAGAGGACTTCCCCGTGGCGCTCGGCGAGCAGCAGTGTATCGAGTACGAGGCGAGGCAGCGAGAGTTCGAGCGGCTCAGGCAAGCGGAGCGCGACGCGGAGATGGCACGAGAGATCGCTGAGATCAACCTTCGCCGGCGGCGGCGGGACGAGCCCCGGCGAGATGAACCCTCTTGCTCGCGCCGACTTCCACCTGAGCCTACAGAGCCGCCGCCGCCGCCGCTCACAGAAATCGACCTCGACATCGAAGCTCTAGGACTGTCTCACAGTGAACTCGCCGAAATGAGAATGAGACTGGAGCAGGAAGAGCGAGACGCACGACTCGCGCGGGAATTGAGCAACGAGAGTGATTCTCCGGACGCACTGCTGGCGGACATGCGCGTTGCCGTCGAGGCTCAAGACAACGAGCTGGCTCGCTTGTTGCAGGAGCGCGAATACAGAAAGTTGCAGAAGGCGAAAGAGAAAGCGAGACAGAGGGCGCTACAGAAGAAGCAACAGAAGTTAGCCGAGCAGGAACAGCATCAGCAACAGCAGAATCAGTCATTCCTGCTGGATGCGTACAGCAACCCGCGCGACATGCTACGCGAGCGCTCCGGCCCGCGTGCTTCTAAATCTGTCGACTCTGATCTAAATTATGTAGAGCCGTTTCAGAAAGAGCACATCGAGTCACGGGCGAGCGCTCTACAGTCGCACGAAACTTCTCAACAAATGTTCTCTGATAGAATGCCGAATGTGCCTCTGCCGGCACGCGTCCACGACCGCAGACCGTCCGATCTCGCTAACAATAACTCCCGAGACTATAACCCAGCGAATCGTCACTCAGTGGACTTGACAGACGACGGTCGTCGATGGCGCCAACCGCCGCTTCCGCCTACCTGCACTAAGAAACCTCGTTTTCCCGACCCGGTCAGCATCCGACCGGCGTCTCGATACCCTAGCGACCACAACCTGGCTGATTCACCGGGTGCCTCCCCCGGTGACACCTACAACAACAACAACACTCCTCCGCTTCTCCCCGCTCCCGCCGATATTTCCCGTCGGCTCTCCGTAGCTTCCGACAACACACTCGACGCTGGACCGAAGAAGAAAAAGAATTCTGAATCTAAGAAAAAGAAAGGATGCAAAATCCAGTGAGCCTGCCAGCCATTTTACTTAAAGGATCGAGACCAATTTTTCGAGCTATATACCTACCACTAAGATTAGGTTTTCGACTATTATATTTATGTTTCACCAAATAATGGAAAGGTGCAATGTGCCGATTTGGTAGCTTTATTTTTTTATAGTTTTATAATTTTAGAAATATCTATAATGTTACATTCCTCATTTGAACTCGGCCTCAGGGCTACCAAGTTATTTTATTATTTACAATTGTAATGTTAGAAATTGTAATATAACTCATTGAAAAATTTGTACCTACATTTCTCGAATATATCGAATTTAAAATGAAGAGGGTTCAAAAATCTTCTCATTAATTTACATGGCTCTCTGCATCAAATACTCTTAGGGCATCTATCAAATTAGTTTAGTAGGTATGTACCTATTAGGTATACCAAAAACATGGGCACAGTTTCAAAGATATTGAGCTGCTATTATTAGTGCAAAAGAATTGTAATTTTGTAGTTACAATTAAAACATTGTACCTACTTCATGTTATTTATGAAATTGTAAGAGTTAGCAGCCATTGTAAATTTAAAGAAATTATTTTTCTCTTATATTATGTGCACATTTAGGTATACTAAAACCGGGTACTCACTAGCGAGCTGTAACCGTAACGCGTTATTGTTACCATAAACAGCCCCAGCCTGCCTCTCCCGGCTCCTGTTGCGCTCGTGGTGATCCGACCTTCTACAAGTTTTTGTCGCGAATGAAAGGAGACGAACACCGTGGCTGCGGCAATAGTTACGTGATGATCGTGGTCATCACGTAGTGTTCGTTTCACGGGTCTAAACGGCTGGCGAGATGCGCAGTGTCTCCCGCCCTTTTCCGCACACCGTCAATCTGACCCAAAATCTTATTACTGCGACGCCACTAACCAATTTCAGACACTTTTAAATATTTTAAAACAATACAACACACCTGAATTTGGTTACTGTGCCTGCAACGGACATGGTTACGGCTCGCAGGTGAGTACTCACCTTAACTAGCACAAAATTTGCTCAATTTTGCTCTCATTGAACCTCGAATTTATTAAATTTTTGGACGTCTTTAAAAGTAGTCAGTGTGTAATATTCATAAGTGTTTTTGAATGCTTCAGTAATGTGGTATTGTTTTTCTTTTTCTTTCATATTAAGCATTACTCGGATGAAAGGGTAAAATTAGGTCCACTTTGAAATCATTTATAGATATTGGAAATAATGGGTTCATTTGCCTAAAGGTGCTCGCTCACCGTGAGCATTCGCCTGTAATGTAACGTTCAGATTGGAGCATTACACTCACCGGGAGCATTCATCTGTAATGTAAGGTACAGATTCGAGCATTACTAAAGTACATTACACGAGTGAGGGAGGAGAACCGAGCATTGAGCAACCTGTAATGTACCAAATAATATTTTAATACAACTTGTAACACTAGTTGCGGACAAAATGTTACATTACAGGCAAATGCTCACCAGTCAGGGAGGCAGTATTGTTGTTTGGACTCGTTTTCCACGCCTAAGCCCATTCCGCTGAGGGCCTGTTGCGCGTCCCGCGGCCTGGGAGGCAGTATTGTAACGTAAATCTAATCTGAACTTACATTACAGGCAAATGTTCGTCAGTCGGGGAGGTAGTATTTTAACGTATTGCTTGAAATCAAATCTGAACATTACATTACAGTCTAATGTTTGTCAGTCAGGGAGGCAGTATTGTACCATAACGCTCGAAATTGAATCTGATCGTTACATTACAGGCGAATGCTGAGCTTACATGGTGAGGAGCACCTTAAGAACTAATAAAACAAATTCACAATGTACTGCTACATTTACTCAAATGAACGATCGCCTGTAGAAAGTATTCAAGACTAATACACGCTCAGTAATTGGACAATGCGGTCACGCTTCACACAATTCACCAGTTATGATGATATTTTATCAGAAGTATGACCAGTTATTTTCTAGTTTATGATATTGAAGACAACTATCCTACGTACCAATTGTGCCGTCCTAAAATGGCCCTAGTTTAAATATTTAAGGTAGACCTATAAAAATCTTAAGTACATTAAAATAAGCTTTAAAATATCTCGTCTCTTTAGCCTTAGAAGTGCCTTATTGAAATGAAACCAAACCACATAATGTAACTGTATTTTATTTCAATTTAATTAATCGTCGAATAGACAATTATTTTAAGTTGTATTTATGATTAAAAATAAGAAATTTAATTTATGACTTATTAAAACTTGTTATTACTTGTCTTAGGTATATGTTTTATTTATATAACCCATCAAAACATGAAACAAACTGAATGTCTGCAGAAATTGTGTCATTGAACTCCAATCAAATTCCTGATTGATGAAACATGGAACAAACAAACAAGTCACACATTCCAATGAATGACGCATACATCTCATTCTTCGGAAGTAGAGATATGAATAAAAATCTATATAAGTACTTTGTAAAAATGAATATCATAATGTGAATATAATGTAGCTTGAATATTAAATATAATCACACAGAGGTAACGGAGTAATATTTATCGATGCTTCTGGTTCATACAAGGCCTACAGGTGATTACTTAAACATGCTTGGCTAGTTCTGTGGAATGCGTGAGGGTGCCTTTTATACATGGTCAGTACTTGCAGGATGAATCATTACCTGACTCTTTGTTAGTCTGCTTTATTTGGGCCCACCATATTTTATTTCCAGTGTAGAATTTTGTCAAGATAAAATATTAAGCTTTCTTTATGGTTAAATGCACATATAAAAAGACTAAACAAAAGAAAACAGAATTTGACAAAGAAACGGACAGAACACACGTATGGTAAATACATTGCACAAGGAAATGACGGACCGCACATGTGGTAAATATGACTGTTGCGGCCTACGAATAATCACTTTGTTTTCATGAGTTGACAGTCTTACTCGCACACAGAAAACGGCCGAAGAATTATCTCTTTGTTTTTGTTAGAATGACTTTTACTAAAACGTATATTTCAGTTTAAATATTTTATGTGATTTATAAAAAAAATTACCCTCGGTTAATCTTCTATAAATAGGTATCTTCTATAAATTAACACACACATTATAAATTAGCACATACACTAACCGGGCTATGTGGAATATTGTCCATGCACCTGTGTAAAATATTTACATACATACATACATAGCGTCACGCCTGTTTCCCGGTGGGGTAGGCAGAGACAACGGATCTCCACGTGCCACG
>WYDE02077101.1:0-11942 GCA_009867175.2 Adela reaumurella
ATGAAACATAGTTCGTGTTTTCCGTCCAGTTCAGTGTAGCCGGTTGGAATTGAGGGAAGCGCTGATATGGCACCTACTTCCATAATTCACCAAGGTATTTACGCTGATATCACAGGTACCAGAAAACTTGTGCATTAGGTGATGTAGCCTTCCGTGTCAGTTTCACTAAAAAAAAAATCTACTACTTCGGTGCATCAACGAAATTCTTCGTTTCTCGCTTTGACTCGTAGCGATATTCCCAGCATGGCTCGCTGTGGTACACGGAGCTTTTGGGATGCGCAGGCCGTTTCACATCCGTACTCCGATACTCGGGATTGATCAGCGATGTTTCTTGTCAGTTCTTCTAAGAAATTGAAAATCTGTGTGTGGCGATATATTGACACAAAGGATGAACCATCAAAATTTCAGCCCGATCAGCTAAACCGTTTAGGAGAAATGGATGTTGAATGTTTCCACCAAAGCTACTTGTCAGTCCTTCTAGGAAGTTGAAAATTGGTGTGTCGCAAGATATTGATATATGGAACCAACATCAGCGTTTGAACATTCACTGCTGGACATACGCATCATATATACGCATATGTATTTTGACATATAGAATAACCTACAAAGTTTCAGCCCAATCGGCCACACCATTTATAAAAAAATTCCGGAAAAGTTTCTTGCCAGTTCTTCTAGATAGTAGGAAATAGTGTGTTGTGAGCTATTGACTTACAAAATTAACATACAACATTTCAGCCCTATCGGCTGTACCGTTTAGGAGGAGTTTTGCGTTTAAACAAATAGACAAAAAGACAGACAGACACCAAAATGATATTTTACCCGAGTTGAGTAGTAGGCTTGGCTTTCGCTAAGACAATTGTCTATTACCCAGTGGGAAATATCTCTAGCTTCGTTGCGGTTTCCTTGAGTCCCTCTCCCACATACCACACCGCCAAAACTACCAACGAAAAAATTACGACACCAGTGGTTCTACCGGCCTACCGAAAGTCGTCTTTGAGAGTGAGAAATGACAGTAATACAGATAAATATATAAATACTGATTTTCTGCTTTGCAGAAGACGGACTTATTGCCGGAGGCAATCTCTTCCAGACAACCTTTATACACTACAAAACATTCGTATTGTTACTGTATAGGTTTCCTCACGGTGTTTTTCTTCATCGGGTGCATTGTAATTTCGCACACAAATTTAAACCGAGATTTTTAAAATCCCGTAAAATTGTGCACACACGAGGTATCCAACCCACGACCTCTCGGGTAAGAGGCGTTCGCTAACCAACTAGGCTACTCCGCAACCCAGTATAATCAGTATAGTCAATAGTGGAGTCTGTGTAAAATGTATGTGCTTCCAGCTCGCACCTCTCACTCACTCGGTCGGTCACAGGGTAGGTCTGCAGGTATTTCCATCGGGTTGTACCTATCATGTAAATGCAACGATCAACTGCAGATTATCTCCAAAGATTTTGGAATAATCCTTCATTATCTCTGATGTAACTAACGATTCTATTTCATTCACCTCACGATAATCTATTATTCATCTCACGAATCTTACAAAAATTACTCACAGTTCTCACACAATCAACTCTCTGTTCTCACTCAATCAACTCTCTCCATTCCAACAGATACGCCCGGGCCAGCTGCGAGTGCAACAGGCCGGGGAAGGTCTCTCCTGGGCAGAGCTGTCAATAGCCATCCAACTTCTACCGGCTCACTACGAGAGAGGAGCTCCAGTGCTGCGGTGTGAGGCCGTCGTCACTGACCTCTACAGCGAGGGCACGCAGATCGCGCTATACCCTGCTAATGGAGACCCTAAGATAGAGAGAGGTAATTTTAATTATTTAATTTATTTAAATTGGTACACATTTTTATTTAACCCTTAAAACCTGTCCGTTTTAAAATTACACTATTACTACCAATCCTTGCAAACGTACGCTTAGTGGTTTGTTGCTCTAAATCAAACCTCACATCAAGGATAATCACAAATGTTTATTCATCATTTCTTATACTATAATGATCATTTACATGACTTACTAGTGATTACTCATTAGTGGCAACTGATATGACAAATTTTGAGCCTTTTTTTGCAGTTGCTTCTTTCATTGTGGTTTAATTGAGAGTATGGGCACAAGTGTCATCTCATCAGCCCTGTTTTCTTTTGGCTGTAGATCTCTCTTCTCGGGGACGCTTCTTCTGCTGGATATATGGATGTACTTTTTTGAGCGATATGTAAAATGTTAGAGGAAAACTTACACAATCACTACCCTTGGGTGCAAATATTGCAAATGTGCCATGCGAGCACTCTGTACACGTCCACATACATACATATGTTCGGGCGAAAGACTAAAATAACCGAAGCACACGACTAACTAAGAATATAGTCGTTCTGTATAATTGTTATATTGTAAAGTAACGCTGCAGTCGAAGCACCAGATAAATTATCTTAGAAAAATACAAAGAAAAATATCTGTTCAACATTACAATATAAAAACTTTTACTTTACAATATAAAATTTGTAAGTAACTCGCCATCGACTGAATCGTAAAAAATCTAACACAGTCGTTCTGCATGTTCGTAAGATCTGTAGTTTGTAAATTAATCATTGAAATATATCATTGTAGGTCATTTGCACAAATGCACCCAGGGTTTAAGGGTTAAAGGATATGGCATTTTTTGCGTGTTACAATAACATAATTAATTAATTGCCATAGTTGGTTATATTCATTGATCAAGACGAATTTAGATTTGATTGTTATTGGTTAATAAAACCTTACTAAAGTTAGAGAATATCTAACAGAAACCTTTCTTTTTTCATATCAAATACCAGTCCATCGAATTTGGGATAATATTATGACACTTTGGTAAGTCCTTATTGACAAAGACCTACTAATAACAGCGAACTGTTACAATAATACAGTCTTACAAATAATATAGTCTTGGCCACCCAGTTTCAGTTACACACATTCCTACGTTAAGTAGAGAAGCGATGCGAGATCACATAATATTCAATAAAATCTTTATCAAGTTGAGGTAGTTATTTATACATTATTGCGTCAATATTAACATCGTACTTAATTAAACCCTTCAATCGTGGATGAACCAATACTTAACGCTTAAACGTTAAATTACCAGTGAAATATTAACAGAATAAATATTTAACTCAAGCTAAATTGTTCGCGACGTAAAACGGTTTCAGTAATCAGTAAAGTAGCATATTTCAGTATAGCCTTTGTTCTCACACGAGTTGGTTGATTTAAATTTCCATTACGTACTCGCTTAGGCCGGGATGAGAATGTGGCGAGGAACAAGCCTGGGGATTATGGAGGATGTTCCTTCGAAGTAGATACTTCAGTGCGAGACAAGGAAAACTGGTTACATTATGAACAGATCGGTGGTGTTGCCGTGTTGTAAGCTCAATGTGTTGAAAAATTCAGAGATTTTTACCTACACATTTAGTTAGTGTGTTAACAGCACAGGGGTTAAAAATAAAAAAAATAAATGTAGACTTTTCTGCTTAGTAGAAGGCGGACTGGCAATAGCCAGAGGCAATCTTTTCCAGTCAACCTTTATACACTACAACACATTCGTATTGTTAGTGTATAGGTTTCCTCACGGTGTTTTCCCTTCACCGGGGTGTATTGTAATTTTGCTCACAAATTTTAACCGAGATTTTAAAATCCAGAAAAATTGTGCGCATACCAGGTATCTAACCCACAACCTCTCGGGTAAAAGGCGTGCGCTAACCAATTAGGCTACTCCGCAACCAACATTTAGTGGCATGGAATGAGGCCTACCTGGCAGTAATGCATTATTTTATTAATATCTTATTAAATGGTTCAATCCTTTGTTTGTAGGCAGCATAGACCAGAGCAGTGTGATCCCGCTGATAGACGGAGGCACAGAGGGCTTCAAAGGGAACGCTCGCGTCATCCTGCCCGGCATGAGTGCGTGTGTTGAGTGCACACTCGACCTGTTCCCTCCTCAGAAGACTTTCCCACTCTGCACAATCGCCAGCACTCCAAGGTATGTATAGGACAAATCTGTGTGATCCCGCTGATAGACGGAGGCACGGAGGGCTTCAAAGGGAACGCTCGCGTCATCCTGCCCGGCATGAGTACGTGTGTTGAGTGCACACTCGACCTGTTCCCTCAGAAGACTTTCCCACTCTGCACCATCGCCAGCACTCCAAGGTATGTATAGAACAAATCTGTGTGATCCCGCTGATACGGTGCACGGATGACTTCAATTATTATATATGGCTATGCTGTCATCTAAGCCATTTTGGTGCCAGATTTATCGCTTCTTTAGCATTGTTTTTAATTGAAACTTGTATGGGCACAGTACAGAAAATTGAAAAAATCATAACCCTTCCTTTTGGCTTCGCCGTAGTCAGGTAAAAAGGCTCGACACAGCATATTGGTTTAAAAATATCTGTAGAGCCAATTTTTTTGGATGCAACGCAACGAAAATTATGTAACGAGTAAAGAGTAAATTATGTAACGAGAATTATGTAAGAAATATGAATGAGTATGAGGGTGAAATGACACGAGATGACTCTAAATGACTCAAGATCATTCAATATGACTTCAGATAAACCAGTATTATTCAAGACTACTCAAACTGACTCGAAACAATTAAAAATGACTCTAGACAACTCGAGATGACTCAACACAACTCAAGATGATTCGAGACGATTCAAAATGACCCGAGATTACTCGAGACTACTCAAACTGACTCGAGACTACTCGAACTGACTCGAAACGATTCTAGATGACTCGAAATAACTCTAAATGACTTGAAAAGACTCGAGGAGATGACTCGATGCGACCCGAGATGTCTCAAACAACTCGAGATTACTCGAGATGACTCGAAACGACTCGAGATGACTTGAGACGACTCGAGATGACTTGAGACGACTTCAGATGACTCGAGATCTCGGGCACTATATAGAATTTCTGGTATAGGTAGGAAATTTATTTTTTACTAAATGGCCAGTGTAATTTGGCTTGCCCTTGCTCAAAGTCCCCGGTCCGCCACTAATTGTACACCCCAAATTCTCTACCACCAGGTTGCACGGGCAACAAGAAGTTTTACGCCATTTGTGTGAGGCCATCCGCAAAATAAAAAAAAAACAGAATTGTGAAGAAACTACTTATTCCAAGTCCATCATGATAACGCGTCCGTTCACGGCTTGCGGCATGTTTGCAATTAAAAAAAAAGATCACATTTATGCCCGTGGCCATGTTTGACTTTTTCCTGTTCCCAAATGATGATCGCGTCAGGAAATTCACGTCATACCAGATTGATTGCTTTCAAATAAATCTAGTATGATACAAAGTTTTTCTTGATTTTAAAATCTTGGTATGCAAAATAAACGAAGTTCACCTTTTGTTACGCAAAAAAGTGTATATTGATTTTTGTTTTTCGATGTATTATTGCTCCAGACTGCCTGAGCACTGCGTGGAATACGTGAAGGTGATCCAGTGGAGCAAGGAGAACCCGTGGGGCTCCAGCGCCATCCTGGACGGGGACGAGCCACAGCACGTGGCGTGGGTGCTGGAGAAGGCGCAGGAGCGAGCTTTGCAGCACGGCATCTCGGGGCTCACGTACCGCCTCGCGCACGGTGTCTTGAAGAACATCATCCCCGCCGTCGCCAGCACTAACGCTGCTATTGCCGCCACTTGCGCCACCGAAGTCAGTTTGCAGTGTTGCTTTTCATTTTATTTTATTTTTTTTATTGAAACTGACACGGATGGCTACATCACCTAATGTACCAGTTTTCTACTACGAGTGATGTCAGCCTAAACACCTTGGTGAATTATGTAGGTAGGTGCCATGTCAGCGCTTCCCTCAATTCCAGCCGGTTACACTGAACTGGACTGAAAACACGAACTATGTTTCATAGCCGTTTCCACTGACCTTCATACAGTGCGGTGGTACCAAAACGGCGGGTTTAACCATACTGCCATGTAAGGAGAAGGAAGGGACCTACAGTTTAACGTGGAATCCGAACCATGCATCGGGGTAGTTGTCCTTCAGCACATCTCGTTGAGAAGCCCGGACAACCACCCCGGGCGAAACGCTGAATCGAATAAGGACTTTCACGTGCATGTATTTACGTATTTTATTGCGACTGTAATATAAATAACTGAGCGAGCACAGCTAGTCTGAAAATGTTTATGGATTATTTGAAATGAGTAAGTAAAAATCATCAGGACGGTGCACTTGAAAAGAACGCTAACTAAGGTAATGTTGATTACACCGGGGAGCGAAGGAGACCGCAAATATATAAACTTGTAAATATTTGGGAGAAGTAAGCAAAAATCATCAGATCTGTGCCTCAAAAGATAGTAAATATAATGTAATGTATAGTTGTATCGAAGAGCGACCGAAATGAGATCGAAATTGTTTATGAAATATTTGAAATAGTTAATCAAACTCATAACTTTGGTGCCTTTGAATAAATTAGTAAACTAAATTAAGCCAATAGCGAACGAAGTGAGTTCGATTTTTTTTTAATATTTACAAAAATTAATAATTCATGTTTAATTGGGGTGGGGGGGGGGAGGCTTGAGCCCCCTAGCCTTCCCTAGATCCGCTACTGCAGACAGGGAATGCATTCCTGTACCGTCGAGCTGCTTAAGCACACCAGCATTTATTTTATCTTCTGCACTGCCAAACTCTGGGATGCACTACCTCTTAATGTCTTTCCTGCTGTGAATGACTAGAAGAGACTGGCAGCCTTAAAGACAAGCGTAAAAAGGTATCTACCTGTCGTACGGCACGGCATTCGACAGATCCCGTAGGAAGCCTAATGTTCATTTTCGGCACAATAATCCATTCCGACGGTCACAAAACCGTAAAGAAATAACAAAACATCAGGTAGCACTGAATGAAGGTCGGTCGAAGCGGCTATGAAACATAGTTCGTGTTTTCCGTCCAGTTCAGTGTAGCCGGGTGAAATTGAGGACCTACATACATAATTCACCAGGGTGTTTAGGTTGACATCACTGGTACCAGAAAACTGGTGCATTAGGTGATGTAGCCATTCGTGTTAGTTTCAATAATAAAAAAAAGGTAGGTATAGGAATAACTTACCTTTTCACACCATACACGTACGAGATGCCGATGCACTCGAAGAACGCAATTATCAGCAAGGGGAAGTTGCCACTGTACATGTCGAACAGCAGGAAGATGTAGCTCCCAGCGCCGTGGGCGAAGCTCATAGACAGCGCGCAGCACATCAGGCAAAGGCCTCCCGTGAGGTACTCCTTCCTCAGGTTAGGAAATAGTTTCATGTCCACGATGGAGGTTACGACGCCTTCTAGCGTTCCGAACTGCGAGTCGATTCCGAGGGTGAACAGCATAAGGAAGAAGAGGACGGACCAGAACTGTGCCCCTGGGAACTGGTTGATAGCTTCCGTGAAGATAATGAACGCGAGGCCGGTGCCGGACGCCGTCTGGAACAAGCAGTGCGGAGTAGTAGTCTCGCGCTGGAGCAGCGCTATGCGAGTGATTTTTGTGTGGATGATACTGTTTGTTCCAATTGAATTCAGCAGTCTTCTGGTAAAAATTTAATGTGGATAGACTAATATAAAAATGTATTACATTTTTTCAACTGAATTAAAACTTAATTAACGTATTAAAAGTTAGGCAAACATTTTCACAGTATCATAAATTACACGTATTTATGGCACTACCATAGAATTTGAAGAAAAAAACTTGATTAAATTACATGAACGATTATTTTGCGTGACGCCAGTTATTCTCGAGCACAAGCTCCCAAGTCCCAGGTCAGCGGGATGGCGATCAGCGTCGTTGGCTTATCAGCGTCGTTGGCTCAGTGTTGCGATATTCGGTATTCGACTACGGAACTTAAGTAATGCTGGGCGCGGTCAGGACTTGGATGGGTAACCGCTTGACCGTAGATGCTGGTTGTGGTTCGGATTCCACGTTAAACTGTAGGTCCCTTCCCTCTCCTTACATGGTGCTAGGGTTAAACCCGCCCGCGTTGGTACCACCGTACTGAATGAAGCCAGGTCGAAGCGGCTATGAAACATAGTTCGTGTTTTCCGTCCAGTTCAGTGTAGCCGGCTGGAATTGAGGTAAGCGCTGATATGGCACCTACCTACATAAGTCACCAAGGTGTTTAGGCTGACATCAATGGTACCAGAAAAACTGGTACCATCCGTGTGGCCATCCGTACAAATCCGTAAGTGGCCAAACTTACTTCTTAGTTTGGAATTGTAAAAGATATTAGGTAACTGTAAGCAGTTCGGCCTTTGGCCAATAACATTCCTGGTTACTCCAGCGCCTCCAGGTTACTTTTTGGAGCGAAAAGTGATACAGGACGCAACTCGTCCTTCTGCTACGCTGAAAAATGACTTCCTGGTTTGCAATTATCAATGGTTTACTCATGTAACTCGACCTTCGGCCTCGCTCTGGTTTAGATATTATAAGCGGCGCAGAAAGTGCATAATAATAATGGATTATGTTGATAGAATTGTTTAATCTTCTCTAATAACTACGATAACCCAATGTACGAGTACCTATGTGTAATCACACGAACAACACTTATTATTAAAGAATTGACTAAAGAATTACTAAAAACTAATAACTCACATTATCCAATTCTTTCTGCAAGTCGCACTCGGGCAGGTGCGGCATTATCAACGTCGTTATTGTGCCGTTCAGATCCACCTTGAAGGACTGACCCTCGGCCGGTAGCGACATTCCCTCGTAGTCCGGCCCGAATATCGACAGTAGAGTCGTGTTCCTCACGTCCAAGCATTTCTCGTACACCATCGTCGCCTTGAAGCCGATGATTGAGAAGACCACGATACCGGCGAACATCGAAGTTAAACAGTTCGTCATCGAGACCATTATGGCGTCCCTGTAGCAGTTGTTATTGATCGGATTGTAGGATGAAAACGCTATGAGTCCACCGAACGCGAGGCCCAGGGAGAAGAATATTTGAGTACCGGCTTCAAGCCACACGACGGGGTCGAGAATCCTGTGCCACTTCGGAGTGAACAAGTGAACGAGACCGTCGCTCATTCCTTTTAAAGTGATCCCCCTGAAGAAGAAGATGACGAGGACTATGTAGGGGAAGGTAGCGGTGACGTAGACGACCTTGCCGGAGGACGCTATGCCTTTGATCATGCACATGTAGACGAGGATCCACGCGATCACGAGCGCCAGGGCCACCTTCCAGTTGAAGCTCACTGGATCGTTGATATCCTCGGATATCTGGAGCGTAGTTCTATACCAGAAGTATTGTGTTGGACTGCTCGCCTGAAACAAAATAATCATCTTTAATTTAGGCTGCTGGACGGATCAGCACAATGCCGTCTTTTTGAGTTTGACGCGAACGAACGGCGCGGTAAACATATATTGGAGACATAATTCAATTTTAAGCTATATACTGCAATCATAGAGAGGTGGCTAAACTATGTATCTTCTACAAGCTGTTCCATGGAAACTGTATGTAAACAACAAGCATTTTATTAGTCGCCGTGTTGTCGTCGATGCATTGTATGTATATTTAAACACAGAGGACTCCGTCAGAATGTAAAGTAGTTATGAATTCTCTGCACAAAATAACCCTATATTTTGCCTCTTTTATTTCAATGGCTGAAAATAACATCTTAACACGAATATGAAAAGGGTGTCAGAGTCACGTCGTCGGCAGACATGCTGACGTCGACTCAATCAGAAAGGGCGCTCGGAATACGTGAAGGAAAATCACTTCAACACTTTCATATGCTCTGAACAATTCACTCGAGCTGTACCTATTAACTAATTTCTTAATTTTTAGAAGTGACGTTTTAACACCGCTCATTCAGAACGAGATATTTATTTTGTTAATGAAAATAATGAGTTTTTCGTGACTATATTGCTTGGGTTCCGTACAAATCAATCAACCAAAAAATTACCACTCAATGAACCCATCAAGTATCACTTTGAAATTCAAACAGCCAGCCTTCCTAAACGTTAAGTTCTTCGTAAACGTTAAGTTCCTGAAGTTTACTCCTATAAACGATCGATTTTCAAATATAGCCCGCGAGACCCAAAATATATTTGTAGTAAAATGGAGCTGAATACATAGAGCAAAAAGCCGGACTTAACGCTGTAGTAGCGTTTTCTGACAGTCGACGTCGAGTGGGTGATGACGAGAAGATGCAGAATATAAAGAATAAAGGGTAGTGCAGATATAGAATCACGAAAATATGACTAATAGGATACTAAAATCTTCATATATACATATAATATAATACACATTACCATACTTTCTATACTACATATACAGGTAACATGTAATACAAAAATAAAATACACATAGAATATGCATTCATATTATATAACATATAACTTATAGTCAATACCGTTTATTGAAAAAAATAATAAGAAAACTAGACGAAATTATAGAGAAATCAATAGATACTCAGTTACTGTAGGCATGTAGGCAGTTGTTTACCGAAACTTTCTCACCAGAAAGCCACGAATAGCTCAACAATCCACATTGGCGCTCTGTGTACAGAACCCCTCATAAAATAGCATACTGAATGAGATGTGTGAGACCGGCTCGTCGTAACCACACAGGGGCCGGGCTGCCACCGCCTGATGGATTAATCTTCTCTTATTCTTGGTGAATTTTCGTGGAGTTCTACATTGTGATATTATTTTTAGGGCGAGCGTCTGTAAGTAAGTGTGGGAGTAGAAATAATGGTGCAAACAATTTAACGATAGTCGGAAAAAGAAAAAATATTTTATTCGATCATAAAATATCATATTGATCATAATTAATAATACCATCACGCATACCTCAAGGAAAGACGTTTAAAGAAAGAAAGGAAAGACAATAAAATACCATTTTATACACTCCTATGCTAACAATCTTTTCCCCATTCGCCGTCATACATCGCTTAATATATTATGCGCGTCTATTATGGCTTCTGGGAACTTGACACTTCCGTAATAGAACTTAATAAAGGTGTATTAAGGGTTATAAGGGTATATAAGGGTTTATTCTGGGTTTTATTCGGTCTTCAATACACAGGTTTAGGTTGTGTTATCATAACGTCAGCATAATCATTGTTTCGTCGTCCACTGCTGGGCATAAGTTCCTCCATTTTTTTATTCCTCTTGGCACTCGGCACCACGAATTCATCCTATGCCAGCGAAGTACCTGATGTCGTCGACCCACCTGGTGGGCGGTCCCCCACACTTAGCTTTCCTTGCCAGAGTAATTTTATTAATTTGCTGGTTTCTTTATATCTTACGTCAGAGAGAATTAATTTGAATAGGTACGTCTTCGCCGTCTTCGTCGTCTATATGAATAGGTAAGACATAGTACAGATTTACACAACTTATGCTAACGAAGTGACTAAGTAACTATTTATAAACTAAGTTGGTAAATCTGTGCGACAACCCTAACTCTAATGCCTCTTCTCAAAGTATCTCGATCGACCACTCGCAAGCCAAATGATGTAACAACAGTCTACTTCGATCCCAGATTTGAGCTTTATCTATCGTATTATCGGGTGTTAGCCCTATCTATCGCTCAATCAAATGAAGTGAAAAAGTGAAACATAAAAATAGAACTGCAATTCTTTTCGTCAAAATAGGTCAAAATACTGCGTGTTCATTCCTATTGTAATGAAATGTAATTTTTTTGTTGTTGTTGATTTTTTTAATGTGATATTTTCAATATTGAAACTTTATACAGAACTAGCTCTTGCCCCCGGTCCCACTAGCGTTTAATCATCCGTCGCCGCCAAACCACGGCCCCTGCTCTCCCCAAGCCCCTACGCCTACTCCTACGCCTACCCCTACTCCTACCCCTACCCCTACCCCTGCCCCTAACAGGCCCGTAGGGAAACTATTTCGCGTTGATGTGATGAATATGCTGTCGTCGCTAGACGCGTGCTAGCATCGGACACTAGAG
>WYDE02077212.1:0-11942 GCA_009867175.2 Adela reaumurella
AACGACCTTTTCGTCCGCCTTATAGCTGGCATGGCGCCTCGCTGAGCGTGGTTTCGTGAGGAGTGGTGTCATTGGCTCTGTCCGATCTTCTTTTGAAGTTTTGGGCTCAGCCACCCATGCTAGTTGTCTATAAAAAAAAAATAATTATAATCAATTCCTTCTTGGATGGAGGTGCAGGCCAGTTGGTCTGCCTTTTAATTTTCAGCTATCCCTACGTGAGAAGGTATCCACTGCATGTGTTTAATTTAAGACTTCATATTTTAATGAATTATAAATTGCGACAGCAAAAAAAAAATTCATCTGAAAAATTTAGACTTAGTTGTTTGACATTTTTTATTAGGCAAATTTTAGTAATATTTCAATTTTCAAATAGTCCTTTGTCGTGATTGAGCTCTGTCTGAATGAAAAAGTGTATTTTTTTTCCATGTACCTACCTGTTTTTACTGTTTAATTCAAGTGCACGTATGTTGCCCACGAAAGATTAATAAACAATAAATAATAAACGACACATTTAGAAATTTGGTTGGGCTTAAGTTGTACGAAACAATAATGACAAGTTGCTAGGCCATCTCGCCTACATTCGTTTTCGAATGGCCCTACCCCTCGATAGGCTTTTACTATCTGCGCGGAAGGATAAACAGCTTAGACATACTATGTTTTTCTTTCACTCTCAGTCCAGAATAGGAGACATATATACATGTAGGTTACGTGTAGAGATATATGTAGGATATAGAACATAAGTGGGGACTGCCGGGAGGGCTTAGTTAGATAATAATGTTCAATTAGACATTGTTTACGTTATTTATCAGCATCATTGTCAGGCCCAATCTGTACGTACATAAAACATATAAAGTACACTTTTTTTTCAATCTTGCAAATTAAATTTCAAAAACATGCATTTTCCGTACTATTGTATAAATGTATTATTACATTAATGTGTTTAAAATTCCAGCATTGTATGTTTCATCGAAAATTATGACCGTAATGAAAGCCCAGACGTTTCGCTTTTAGCGGGATCGTCGATCTAGGTTTACTGCTTTCGTGTGATCATAATTCTGCCTCTGCCTTTAGCAAGATGAAGTGCTTGTGCTGAGTTATAGCGAATACAAGCTCTTTAATGCCTCCGATGCGTTATAAACTTTTAGCTTTAAGCTTCATATACATACATCTTGAATGGCAGGCAGGGCCTAGATGAAGGGTAAATAATATTTTTAAATGTATATTTTGTATGGATACGCACGACACTTAGCGCCGTCAGCGTGGATTGTTATGCCGACGACGCCCAAGAGCATTCGGTTTCGTACGGGGGCTGCGAATGCTATATCGACGTGGCAAGTGCCTTTTTACGATTCTCGTAAAGGATTCAAAGGATTCATTCACTACACGAAACACATCGGATACACATTTATTTGGGTTTCATGAAAATATTTTAGATTTGGGTGCAGTTTAGGGCTACACTTGCTCGCTCTCGCCATGTGCCGCGCTTTTCATAAAAAAACTATTGTCTCCCCATCGTTGAAAAAGGTTAGATTTTTTTCAACAATGGTGAGACATGCCACGTGGCATACATGCCACGTTAATTTTTATTTCGCTGTACATCTTTTTCCTTCGATTCATTGAATTAGATAACATATTGGAGTACAATGTTCTTAACAGTGTTTACCCAAAGTGTTTACGATATTGTGTGGTGCGGTGGTGCCGGCTAGGGCGGATAAAGCCTACTGCCGTGGAAGGAAAGCTTCCACGCCTTCCACCTAAAGGTACGGCAAGGAAAACTGGTAAAATGATTTACGTGACTCTTAATAGACAGGTCTTAAGTTCGATACCTTGTAAGTATTCTACAAACTTTTTCAGTATTAGAAACTGTGTGTTAATTTTTACGCAATATTACTCATCTCTCCGTTGAAGGAAAAACACCGTGGCGAGTAGGTAAAATAAGAAGAAGAAGAACATGTTGTTGTGTATAAAAGTTAACGGGAAGTCTTTTCCTTCATCGGAGCAAAGATTTCAAAGGAATGGCATGTGGATGTACATTAGTTCAGGCAAACATATGCATATTCTAAAGAGCAATGCTTATATTCGAATTTTTTAACGTAAAAGCTCTTCTTTTGAGAAAAAAGCTTAACGTGAGAGACTACGCAAGGCAGAGCCATTAACCGCACCAAGTTCCGGTGTGGGTGTGCTCTCGTGAGCTTTCACAATCCTCCGCCTTTCACATTTCATTTTATATTCGTAGGAGGTTTATATTCGTATTGGGCTTATATCATTACCTACTACAAATATAAAAATCCGAAGACAATTTCTTTCTAGAAATGGCTTGATTTTTTCCATAAATTATAAACTACTTACAATCACGCTAACTTACCGATGAGCAGAGATGTAAAATTTTAGAAAAATCGGGGAAAAACTGCCGCCTAAGCACATTAACAACATTACAGAGGAGGAGCTTCTTTAAACCCGGCTTATTTGATTTTAATATGCCGTGAAAAGTCCGTGGAATAGGGGGAAAAAATGTACATGCATACGTTCATATTATCACATTTCTTTACCGGAAGGATAGGCAGAGACAATTGAGCATTTCAAAACACCAGTTTGTTTATACGTAAAACTCAGCTGATACTCGATTTCAATGGTTACTGATCATTAATGATTAAAACATTTAAAATAAAATCATTACATACATACATATCACTCATACGACAGAATGTGAAGCACGACATGTGGCTCGCGCCAGACTAAAGTGGAGGGAGGTGTAGCCCAACGGCGGCGCTCAAGGGGCATTCAGAAATTAGTAATAAATATGCTGCAGGTGTTGAATTCAGCGTTCAGTGGCATTCATCGAATATACATTTGGGTGGGCCTATTGGCGTTCGATCGTGACTTTCTCACATTATAGCTTCATCCTCAATGCGATAGTCAAAGTTGAGTTCTCAGGTCAAGTTCTCTGACGATACTGAATTCTTGCCGCACTTCGCTTTCCTATCCAAACTCGCCAGTGCGGGAGGCAAGTCCTTCAATATCGTCACATAAACAGCAAAATAGCACTTCGAAAATTATTAGTCGTATGTATTCGGGCATAGATCGCTGTGTGCAACAGCTAGAAAATTACAAATAGATTTGTAATTAAATGAATGAATGAATTAAGCTCCAATGAGAGTGTAGTTATTTTAATTACGGTTCCGTGTTAGCCGGATCGCGCCGTGTCGTTCGGCTAGTACATAAGCTTATATATAATCCGCACAATCAATTATGCCCATAGGCAAATATTTAGGGCTTATGTCACTACCTACTACGAATATAAAAATCCGAAGACAATTTCTTTCTAGAAATGGCTCCATTTTCCCCATAAATTATAAACTACTTACAATCACGCTAACTTACCGATGAGCAGAGATGTACAATTTTAGAAAAATCGGGGAAAAACTGCCGCCTAAGCACATTAATGTTACAAGTTCATTAAAAGTACAATATTAAGTACTAAATATAAATGAGAAATTAGAAATTTAAAAACAATAATTTTGTATAGTGCATTACGGAGCTTTACCTAATAGGGGTTTCACTTATAGGTTGCATTAAATTTTTAAGTATCAAACTTAAATATATTTAATGTGTAACTCTGCAATTCCCAATTCCCAATTTTTTTCGCATAAGGTAACTTTTCACCCCCTAAAACCAAAAAGAACACATTGGGACTACATAACTTTTGAAGAATACGACGTGATAAGTTTGTCTGCCAAGTTTCATCAACATTGGTGCTCTTTCTCAGAATTCTTGAGTAGGTACCTAGATACATACCGCTGGCGACTGGACTATTTACACTGCATCTTTGCCAGTAGCGTTTTTTTTTCTGAATAAACCTGCATCCAGAACTACTCTTGGCTTCCTTCACAGTATATTTGTTCCAAACTTCTGTCTTCGCTGATCTCAAGCAGATTTTGAAAAATTTCATACGTCATTCCAGTACGTTGAGCCGGTGACAGGAAAACGAGCTTCCTACCCGCGGGTACCATCGGGTACGATGGCACAGCCACAAAAATGGCGGACGAGTGTCACACGCATATAATATAACATATATGCCTCCTATATACCTTCTGCATATATCCATCCATAGATATTAGGCGATTATGATGTTGCCATGTTATGAAAACTCATTCCACTGTTAAATTGGTAAATTTTAGAGCACATTTTTCACTACGATTATTGATTTTAGATGCAATTATATTAAAGGTCTCGACACCCTTAGCATACGCCTGTAGCACCCCAGGGTGCCGCCATTAGAGAATTTCTACCTTCACGCTAAATCGCTTATCTAACCCTAGACCTGCAAGAGTCACATGCGAGAGCGGTCCGCAAAACGGTCGCCAAAGGAGATGTCATATTTCTACAGAACTTTAATCCTGCTGCTAGCAGGGCCTTTCTGTCACTGATAGACATGAGAGGTATTTAATCATACACCTCCACGGGTACCAACTGTATGGGAATAGTATAATTCTAGAACCACTGAACCGGCTTTAAGTTGATTCACTTTGTGTGAAAGAAGGGATTTTTTATGAAAAACGCGACACACGCGTACAAACAAACTGTATGTACCCGTCCGTACGTACGTAGGTATGTAAAGTACACTGCGTATTCATATTTCAATTTATGGCGTGAAATATAATACTTATTGTTAATTTAATCCAAAAATGGAGAAAAAAATTTAGAGTACAATAAATGTCGCTGTTGAGATTCCTGAAATAAAGCCAATATAGAAGTACTCGTCATTCAAACGCATTATCCGAATGTTTCATTCGAGATTTTATTTCACAGGATTTATTGCTCGTCTCAGTGAATTCTTTTTATTTCGGGGGCATCAGCTCGAGAATAATCTCCTTAGATTTGTTCTAACGGATATATTCGAACGTGAAAAAATATCAGAGTCATTACTGCTGATATCTCGGTTAGCGACTTTCTGAAATATATAGACGCATCATTTATCATATGACTTGCAATATTTTTATTAAGAGATATCTTAATAGAAATCTAAAAGTAAAAGAAAAGCTGTGCTCGCGGCTTCGCTCGAGTATTTATAGGCGAACGCGTACCGTGAGTATAGCGTCAGGGATAATTGCCATTCTCAGTAGGTAGTAGAAAATTTAACTGTACCTGAAGATAATGGTTATACAATATAAATAACAGAGGAGCTTACGTCCTAGCAAGAACTTATTCTATAAGTTGATAAGACGTATGATAAGGTACCAGATATTTGTCATGCCCTTAGTTCGCAATGCGCAGAATACACTCCTTACTAGTCTCGTAGGCTCCTCCCTGGATGACATCTGCAGCACGGCGGAGATGAAGTTCCGGTTGTATCCTCTGTCAAGCCTTCTTCATGATGATGAAGACGGCAATGCCCATCCCGATGTTGAACATCTCGAGATGCTAGATGGCGCAGTTTACCGGGTCACGCTTCATCGCGACGCCCATGTCCTCACTCGTGATCACCGCCTTCAGGTCGCACATATGATGGTGCCAGAGGCGCTGCGCCCTAAGTCTATAAATCCATCGGATGCTGAATATATTCACGTGACACATGAATGGCCGAATTAAGGGGCCGCATCGCGAAACTAGGCGTTTTGAGAGTCCGAAACAATTTATTTCTACAGATTAAGTGGAACGTAGTAAACGAAAATACACAGAAAATTAAAGTCAAGGATTTCATGTATAATACACTATTTTTTTTAATACTTTATATAATTTACTTTCTGTACAATGCCCACTCAAGTCTTTTTAGAAATCGCGATGAAGAGGATGATTGGTGAAGGTCAGTAGAGCTTATGAAAACATAAAATAAAAAAAGTGCTTGCCTCAAACAAACAAGCAAGTCCTCTATTTTTGTTTGTTGCAAACGAAATTTTAATATTTATTTTAGTTTTCTCAATCGAAGCCTCTCAATTAGTAAAACATTTGTAAAATATGATGTGCCCGAAAAGTAATTATAAGTAAATGAAACCTATATGAATCATCAAGGATAAAAATACATCTATTTGAATTTATAAAACATAAAAAAATATTTTAAATAATAGCTACTTTTCTGTGAAAAGTTGTTTCTCAAACACAAGCTAAGAACGTCGGACGCATTTGTAGCCGGCACTATCAAAGGGGGAAGCACTGACATGGCACCTAGTTCACCCGGTGTTATGGGCTCACACTAGACGGTGTAGGTGATGTAGCCAAACAAATAAAAAAAAATTGATTTTGTATGGACCGAGCGGAAACGCGATAAATACTCTTAATTGCCTTATATAAGCCAAAGGCCATACGCCGGGGCCAAATAAAACGGTTTCCTAAGAGCTGAGAAGGTCCAACCAGTTTCCATCAATTCCGAAAAACCTGCTCCTTGTCAATCTGACAGTCTATCTCCTTCGTTTTAATTTTTTTTTAATAATCAATACTTTCTAATTTTAAAACGTAGAAATAAGGCTACATGCGTGAAGGACAAACTTGGTCAGTTTTTATTTGCTCGCGTGCTTTCTTTGACAAGAGCAGGCACATCAGTACGACACTGCATCACATTTTGCCGCATTCAAACCGCATCGCGATATAATAAGCCATTTTGAGTTCTAAATAAGTGAACAAAATGAAGACAGACAGACCGATATTTTGTAAATATAAGTTTACTTTACATTTACTTCTTAGTTTCGTTAATGTAGATTACGTTAACGAAATAAATGATTTTAATAAAAATCAACCAAAACACGTAGCATCAATCATGAACTTATCGACACGTCTCTGTCGGATAAGGTGAATAAAGCATGTGGAATTTTACCAAATTTTCGGTCAAATTCCAGAACGAATAAATGAAATAAAATAAATATAGACTTTTCTCATAACAGAAGGCAGAAAGCGCACTTGCCGGATGCAATCTCTTCCAGTCGACTTTTATACACTACAACAAATTAGTATTGTTAGTGTATAGGTTTTCTTCACGATGATTTCCTTCACTGCATTGTAATTTTGCACACAAATTTTACCCAAGATTTTAAAATCGGGAAAAATTGTGCGCATACGAGGTATCCAACCCAAGACCTCACGAGTAAATGTGGTGTGCGCTCACCAACTAGACTACGCCGCAACCCGAAGAACTAGGCCACAATAACTAGTTAGTATAAAGTTTTTTTTTTTCAATTACATATTAGTTTAAATTTTTTTTTCGTTTAAACCAAATGTCATTTTGCATATTTTTTTTACATAACGATAACCGCAGACCATGTTTAATGTGTGCCGAAAAAAAAACGAAAGATAATATCGATTGGTATATAAGATAATTCATTAGACTGGAAGGCAGTGAAAAAAAAAACAAGTGATTTTGTTATGAAAATTTCGCTGGTCGTGTGTCTTATTTTTCGGTATCAAGAATTTCTCGGTTTGGCAACTGGAAGCCGTTGCGTTCCCTTTAACACTTTAAAAAGTTTAAAAATTCCAATCTCAAAAGCTGTTAGTTGGATCCGAAAAGTGTTCAAAAGTCGAATGAAGACCTTGATACATAGATAATGTTAAAAATTTCAAACATAGAATTGTTTTTGACCTTTAGCCTGCCAGACGACTTTGAAAAATAGACAGTTTAAGTTTAAAAAGAACTTAAGCGAGACTTCTTCACCTGTGTGACGTTATTTTTGAACTGCCCCCTAAGTGGATTATAAAGTTAACGACATCGTTGCCGAGCTTTGAGGGCTCCGTAGGAGAGCTTCCGTCCACTCACCTGAAGCTTTCTCCTACGGATTGTTATTCCGGGTCCCTTCATTTTCTGATTGAAAGGGTGAAGTTGAAGGATGAGGGAATGAAAGCGTCGCACACACATTTATAATAGGTACCACTTACCTATATGTGATCGAGGGAATCACGAGTACAACATTGCATTTTGTTTTCCTGTATGGGAAAAGGACAACTTGTTTTCTCATATGTTATATTACATTCAGTCAACCTTCATACTCTTGAATGAATGAATACTTTATTGCACACACGAAAATTACAGATAGAAAACAGCATATAAGAAGACAAGGAAGTGCAAAGGCGGACTTAACCCTAAAGAGTGTTATCTCTTTAGGGTTGTTATTACCAGTCAACCTTTGAGTGATGCGAGTATATATAAGTACAGAATAGAGGGTAGTGCAAATAACATTGAATTGAAGTAAAAACAAAGAAGGATAAATGTATTGTAAGCTTTCTAAAATTAAAATTATACAAGAATAAGGTAAAATATTATAAATAGTATTACATATCATTACAATCTTATAATACATAAATATTGTTTATATAAATCATTAAATTATTATATATATTTCATACTTATTATAACTCTTACATACATACATATCACTCACGCTCTATCCCGACAATCGGGGTAAGCAGAGCAGTCGGTGTTGTACTGCCAGAACTCCTGTAAATTACAGCACAACACCGACCACCACATTTCGCAAGGTATTTCGGACAATATCAAGCAGCATGTAAGGCACGAAGACCCACCTACTGCATGACTAGGTGAAAGTACCGTGCCAAGGTGAGAGGTGGCGAGCCTGTCGCCCTTTAGCACGGCTTCATGTCCTCATCCCTTAGTCGCCTTTTACGACATGCATGGGAAGAGATGCAGTGGAGTCATTCTTTTAAGTACCGGCCCCATAAAATACACGAATATACAAACTAATAACAAAAGTCTACAATTATTTCAAATTAGGAGTTTAATAGGTGACTTTTCAAAGAAAGTTTAAACGATCCTATGGTTGATGAGAGACGGACATGAGCTGGCAGTGAGTTCCACAGACGCTCAGAGTTCACCGTAAAGGAATCGGTATAGAAACCAGAAGAATGACTGGGAACTCTTATTAGTATTGATAGTGTAAGGAGTCAAACGGTGACATGCGCCGTTTGCGGTCAACGATTCTTTCTTATGCCCATTAAGAGAAGCTGTGTCCTTGATTTCGTTGATATTGAACCAGCGGGAACCTTCCACACGGACAAACAGACTCACACAAAAACATCAAGGATGAGACTACACATACGTATAATTATTATTAAGTAATATATGAGACAAGCCAAAAATCCTGGGAGAGCATTCAGCAATACTCTTAGCCAGAGCTACCATAGCTCACTAGACGTTTTTCAAACTCGTTTTTCATTATGTACTGAGGTAAAATAAAAACATATTACATTTTCCATTCTTTTCCACCAACGAAAACTTACAAAAGACAAAGTTTTTTGTTTATCAGATTTTTTTTTTTAAATGTCAAATTAATTTTATTGTGACGAAGGGTTTTAATATAAGGTGACATAGAAAGGCTTCCATCAGTTGTTTCAGCAAACAATATGGCTGGGGGTTGTTTTCAGCGAGAACAAACGGAAGGGTCAGCCTGTTAAATAGATTGTAACGGGAACGTTAGTAGCACCCGTAATCGGCGCGCACCTATGAAGCGATGTATGAAGGTGAATGAATCAAAGAATCGATTATCTCTGCCTACCCCTCTGGGAAATAAACATATGAATGCCACGTTTTTGCTCGTATCAAGGCCAGGTTTAAGTTTCACTTGCACGCCGAGGGTTCCGTACCTTGCTCCCCTCATCCGACCTTCTCATTTCCTGGTTCACGTCATAACGTACAAGTACTTTCATTCTCGCTAGGTTATAATAATTAAGGGGGTACATAGCGTATAGAGTCAACTTTGAACTGATTTATCGGAATGATTATACAAGCTACACAAATTTCTCTTTAAACTCGTCCAAAACAAATTATTCATCTAAACACCTCCGTTTTCAAACTAGTAAAAATATATTGTTTTCATACTTTAAATGATGATTACATTTGGCAATTTTAGTAAAACTGCGTGTTTTTGACGAGAAATATGTAAAGAACTATTGCTTTTTCAGTAATTATTTTCCATTTAAAATTTACATAATCTAAACACCTCCGTTATAAAATATATATTTCACAATGCTTATAAGCCTAAAAAAAGATAAGAATCTCCATACAAATGAGTATGGCGCCGAATCGTACTCGATTTTGAGTGCTGGACGTGCGGATTCAAAACGGACGCTTCGAGGAGAGACGATTTGGACAAATGTTTCTTCACAGAGTAAAATTTATGTTTGCAATAGATGTAGGAACGAATCTCTTAGCGCAATGGGTAGCAATCAAAGACGTCTGAAAAAAAGGGTTAATATTTGTGACGTCATCAGAGGAAGGTGCCCGCTTAACACTATTTTTTTTTGTTTTTTTATTTCTTTTTATAATACCTATGGACTGGAAACGCTGCCATGATACATATTTAGAAATGTAAATACATACCATGTGAAAGTTGCGTAATTTGAATGGCGTAGCGTATGCCGTACGGCATCGGCGTAACCGGAAATCACGCCGTAAAATTTTCACTATTTTGATGAACCCTGTCAGCCAGCGTAGTGGTGCCGCCATGCGACACCTTCGTTGTCGGTAATAATCGGTATAAATAAATAAATAACAGGCAGGTTGGACAGGTCAGAGTTACCGATCGCGATACACACTTTCCACTTTCTCAATTTCGGGCGTTCTGAAATAATGTAAATGTAAAATTTAAATATAATGTATATGAATAATGTAAATGTAAATGCCTTGGCTATATCAAGTCCAATAACGACCAGACAAATTAACGAATATCACAGTAAGACGTGTTTGTGATGTTTGTGATACTTGGCTTAGTAAGAAGAGCGACTGCCCCAGGTCTATGGTCGTGGGTTCCATTCCCATTCTGCAATCACACAAAACGATATTTTTCTAATATAATTTTATTCGATAAACGAACTCATTCTGCAATTGCGCTACACGAAATAATTGTATAGAAAAGATCTTTAAAGTTTGGGAAAATTTAGGAACTTTAGGGATATCAAGACTAAAGCAAAAGGTTCATATGTAAGTATTTTACTATTTTTTTTAAATAAAGATCATACTAAATTAAAGTACGAGGTTTTACATCGACCTTAGGAAATATCTATAGGTAAAACGGTGCATGACATTAAACAAGTTAAAAAGTTTAGGAGAAAAATGTCTCGGCTCAGGTTGTGTTTGGGAAGCAAGGCACGCCTGATTAACGCTGATTAACCGCTACGTCTTCACATGTACGTACGTAATGTACGGACGTGGTGTACTTACATAGTGTACGTACGTAGTGTACGTACACTACGTACGTACGTTCAATGCAAGAGGCGGACGTGGAAGAATAATTTTATAGACATGATTCAGAATTTGATTCCGCCTGAAGTTCAGTGAAAGTGTATATGTACACATGTTAACTATTTGAACTTCACGGATAAACGTGGGATTGAGATGTACCGCAACAATTTTAATCTGACGTTTCTCCAAAGGGATTCGTTCTCCTACACTGAGTGCAATGTAAGACGTCGCAGGATCAAGCAGCGACGGCAATATGAATACCCACCAACGTATCAAACAATGTAGTGTGGGTAGTGTGTAGGTAGTTGCGGTATTGCTTCATTAATTCCAGGCACCGAAGCCAAAACGCGAATGTTTGCCGAGAAGTCTAGAGGCGCATTTGAAACTACGGCGAGTGAGCTAATCGTCTTACAGGCCTGTTTCAGCTATTTCACGTTCCGGCGAGTACACCCTTCATTGAAGATATGTAATTCAAATAGTTATATAATTGAATCGCTTATTTCCAAAGAACACATGACGAATTTTTTTGGTTTTCTTAATTTTATAAAATTTCCTTTCAGCCGAGATGCATCATTTTGCGTAACCAAAGTGCTCAAGTCTCTTTTTTTTTTATTGAGAGTGCGACATATGGACATTCGCTTTTAGCGGAGGTTGTGAATGCCATGCCGGCCTGACAGGTGCCTATGCACGCCCCTCATGAAGGACTCGAGACTATACATGGAGGGAAATATGTGGGCAGGGAGAGCGTTCCAGAGTTTACCGG
>WYDE02077322.1:0-11940 GCA_009867175.2 Adela reaumurella
GGAGAGAACGCAGATCTCTTCGCACTGAACGCACAAACTTGTGTCTTGGAAGCGTTGAACTCGACCAAATTACTACGTCCCCACTCAGAAATGGAGCCGAGTGTATGTTCGAGTTCAGACACTAGTCTTCGCCTCTTCTCATCCACAACATCCCGTCTGGCTGAAGGTTGACAGGTGGGATCCGTGTGCCGCACTGTCATCTGACCAAGACCCCCTTACAATTCGATACCAGTAGGTACTACATTTCTCAGATGTTATAGTCACCCTAACTTAAAGAAAGGTACTCTGACACTACAACACTACACTACAGCTTACAGGTATAAAATAATAATTTATTGAAAGAATAATAGGTATGTAGGTATAACATATTTGTATTTTTTGTTAACGTGTCTTACTTATACACGGTGTTATTAAGGTTTGATCTGATACCTACTGCACATTTTCATAAAAAAATTTTTTTGGAGGTAATTTTTTTCCATACATTTTGAGAGTAGGTGTTTAAAATAAAATATTATTGTGAGTATCTTTATGTCGTAACGAAACATGCTTAAAATTTGGCAAAGTTGGCTTGTAATTGTACAAGCCAGACTGCTCAAGCACATGTGCACCGACGACTACTTTCCAAAGAAATATCACAAGGGATTTCTCCCAAGAGTTTCTGGATGTCTCGAACACAATTCCTTGCTGACTGTCTTAAAGATGCAAGAAAGAATGAGAGACAAATAACTGCCACTTGGTTGGACTTTGGACAAAAAATAACCAGCAGAGGGAAGCACCATCCCACTGAGGACATTGTTCAACTTATTTAAAAAATCTTCGCCAAACTGACAATGTTTCCCTCCTGGTTGGTACAAAGGTATTAATTTACGATGACTACTTATCGATCGTTATCAGATGAACTGGAATCAAGACTCAACTTCTACAAGTCATTCCGAGTTGTTGCCCGCACCAATAGATCTGGACATCAAAAACTGATAAAGAAATTCTGAAATTTTTTTTTCAGGATAATATGGAGCAAGTTTTCAGGTTACACGCCTTGAACCTAGAAATGCAGAATGATTGGCTGACTGTAGCTGCCTTCTGCATCCCCCCTGCGTTGAAGTGGAAATCCATAATATACAACTGGTCCCCTGAGCTGCTTAAGTTCTATCTAAATGCTTTCCAGCTTACTATCCCTGACCCAAGTAACCTAGTTCGATGGGGTAAAACTAATAATAGATTATGCCCGCCGTGTAAGGAATTTGTAGACACAGCTAAGCATTTGCTGTGTGGAGGCAAGGTGCTAATTGAGAGAGGCCAATATTCCTACCGTCACGATAAGGTCCTCCAAGTCATCAGAGAGGCCATCAGTCTATCCATTACAGCCAGGAAAGGACAAACCAGCAGTTGATTCCAAAAGGCTCACTTTGTGAAACCTGGAGCCAATAAGGTGCCCAAAAATAGGACTAAAACTTCCTTCAATTTTGGGGGCAGCAAAGGACTGGGAATTGCTGATGGACACATATGAGAAGCATTACCAAATGCCTTCAGAAATCTGTACCACGGCATGCAGACCGGATATACTCATATTCTCAAAGGCGACAAAGCACGTGGTTGGAACTTACAGCTCCATGGGAAAGTAACATTCCGAAGGACCACAACATGAAAGTAAACAAGTACTGCAACCTAGTAGACCGGATAGTGAGAAACGGATTCAAGACTGGACTGATCTTTTTGCGGTGTGAGTCGGAGCTAGATGGCTGCCGGCGAAGTCAACAGTTTCTTCAAGAATATGGGCCAAATCGACGCTGAGCCCATACATGGAGAGAGCTTCGAAAGCGTCACTGGACGCTTCCTACAGAATATGGATAGGCAGGGAGAGGGAGGTCGAGAGCGGAAAAAAATTTTTTTCTCCTCATCCTAGTAATCGCATACTAGCTGACGAGGGCATGGAGCGAGCCGAAACGTAAAGCGCGCTGTAGACAGAAAGAGGGGGCCCCTCTTTGTCCCAAACTCGATGGACCCTCTCTCTGCTGGCAATTGACCCGGATATGTTCGGTGAATTAATTGAGTTCTGAGTTCAACACCTTCCCTCGTTTTACAAATCCACAGAAAAAAAAATTCTTCACTCTTTGTGATACACAACGACCACTGTCATAATGTCCGCCCTGGTTAGATAATTCCCGGGCTTTATTGTTTTCTTGATAGCTCCTTTGTTTTTCAGTATCAGTTAAGGGCGCCTGCTGACATTCTTGAATTGATTTTAGAGATTTAATATCTTTACACTTTATGCGTAAAGTAAATGCGTATAGTTTCCAGTAAAATTTTCAAAAAACTGCTGTTTGAAAATGTGTAATTCTAAAACAAATATACCCTTTTTAACGGTGTTTCACTTAGGTTTGCACGCACCTATAGGTGACCAACCGCCGCCGCCGCCGCCGCCGAGCGCCGCTCATACGCGGCGCAGCACTTGCCTATAGTGTAAGGTATCAAATGAAAGGGCTTCATAAGCCGATTCTCAAAATGTACTAATTTTCAAAAAAAGTGTCCGTGGATGCCTCCTGGGCGGCCGTTCAGCAAACATAAATTTTACTTCTAACTTTGATTGTAAATATCTCTGTAAGTATTTGGGTATTTTTCAACGATTCAAAAATTTTTATTTATGTAAAAATACAGCTAACGTGGTATGCTTACTCATGTACATAAATCAATTTGAGTGGATAGTACATACATACATACTGTTTGCCAGTGGTGTAGGCAGAGATAACGGATCTCCACAAGACACGATTCTGACATACCTCTGCCGCTTCTTGCACTCTCTTAATATTCTCATTTTATTTGAGTGGAATAGTATATTGACACATACGTGTCCTAAGAGAGCAGAGTGAATACTATGAGGGGTACACATTCTGGCGGAATATGTTTTGGTATTTTGCTCAAATTTCATTACATACCTCGCCGCATTTTCCGTTCGTGTAACGAATGTTATTTCCTATTGCAGCATCGGCCTGGACTCTTACCTGAATTACGTTGGCCGTCCTAACATTAGTAGCATTAGCCGGTATAACTGTCACTTGCTGACCGGTAGGTGTAGTCGTAATAAGAGTAGGCGTCCCGTGTTGCATGCCCGAGGACGCGTGCTCCGCGGACTGCTGAGGTGGCGCCGATACCATTCCCCATCCAAGCAGCAAGAATAAAATATGCAAACTTTTTACATTCATTTATACACGGTGTATCGGTGAATCAAAAAATGCGAATTTACTCTTTTATGCATGTCATAGTATTTTAGCTAGCTACTAGGTTCTAAAAATCAAGGAAAGAAGAAAAAAAAAATTTGGTTTCTGCTGAGTGCACCGCTGCGACATTTTAGTAGGTAAATAATGGGTCTCCTCTGCAGTTGTCCCTCACACTCATATCCGGGTCGAGTCTATCCTGCCGAGACAGAGATCCGACGGCAAATACCAACACTCGACGTATTAATTTTAAAATGTACTTTCTTAACATTGGAGGCGCTCGCTCACACACAGCTGACTCACGCGGGGCGGGAATGCGGAAACCGGCTATTGCTTACAACTTTATTGTGTCAGTCAGGTTTCCATTTCTTACTTCTACCTTTGCGAATTCTACTCCTATTAATATTTTTTTTAAACAATTATATTTATTTATGGAAATAGGCTCAATTCATGGTTGTTACTGCAATCGTTTTATTTTTTTTAAATATAATGTAACCTTAGACGTGTACATGTACGTGACCTACTCTATCGTGTTCAGTACATGAAACACTACATGGCCCCATTCAATATTAACACCCATTTTGAAATACCGTGTATATTTGACGTTTTGCTTACGGGACACTGCGCATATACGACTCATCTCATCACAAATAAACCCTAAGGCCGTTACTGCACGGGCGTCGATTTGCAGTCGCTCGATCGATCAGGGTGAATCTAATATAATCTTCGTATAGCGTAACACATAGCTTCTTCGAGGTACAGTTCAATGCGTCTACAGTTTGAATAGTATACAAGTATTACTAGTAAAACTAGTAGACGCACTAAAGTATGTAGTAGATATTGAATACCGGGTGGCAAAGCTCAAATGGCAGTGGAATGGACACGTGAGCCGCAAGGAAGACGGCCGTCGGAGCACTTGCGTCCTACACAGGCGACCTTGGACAGGAACGCGAAGTGTGGGAAGATCACCCGTCAGATGGGACGGCGACATCCGGTATGTTCCGGACAAATGGAGGATTTGTGCTGCCGAATGCCGGGAGGGTTGGAAACAAACTGGAGAGGCGTATGTCCAGCAGTAGACGGTTAAACAATGATGATGAGGGAGATTATCTATGGTGATTATAAAACCAACCTAACCCAATGCAGGTGTGTGCCCTTTCTATTAGGGCAGACCAATTTACCCCACAAGCAACCTTCCTTGGCAACCAAATCCCCAACAATTACCATCTCGAACACGCCTGGCATTTGTTTGTCTAAGGACGTCGGTTTTCGATCATTTCTGGAGGAAAAGACAAAACTGGCAAAAAATTCGGGATCCTATACCGATGGCGGCAGTTCTTCACACCAGCACACCTACTGGTGCTCTATAAAGCCCAAATAATACCGGTCATAGAATACTTCAGCCACCTGTGGGAAGAAGCACCCGAGTACCTCCTTTCGGCCTTGGACTCCATCCAAAGACAAGCCAATCGTCTTATAGGTGACACCACCCTCACCGAGGACCTCCAGTCATTGAAACATCGGCGCATTGTTGGCTCCCTGAGCCTCTTTTACAGATACTACTTTGGCAAAGGTGTGGAACCGGATTCCAGCCAACGTATTTCCCCACACATATTCAGATTGCGTGTAAAAAACTTCCCACAAGAACCCTTGTTCCTATTTCATATATTGGTGGAATGTGCCCGGAACCATGAACTGCGGCAGAAGCTATTGAGAGACCTTAGAATTGATAGACTCAACCTGTTTTTTAAAGTACATGAAGCATTGGGATTGGCTCAAGGGGAAAATTTTGGATTTGTAATTACTTTTTTTATAAAGTCACTGGCATTGATTCGCAATAGAGTTGATTAAAATTTCAATAAACAGACACAAAGCCCTAATAAAAATAAAGAATTTAAAAAAACACTTTTCCAACTCGTATGACACCCCCCGAGGTGAAATTGGCTGCATCGGAGTATGCGCTTTGGCCCCACTGATCCTGCCACCCATACCGGTGTTCAAAATAAAAAAAACCCCAATCAACTTACAATACTCTTAGTCATCGGCCTTCAAACTACGCCCCGTGGACCAGATGCCGCCCGCGGGCTCTATAAATCCGGCCCGCGACCTAATACCAATCTACGATGTAACCCCGCCCTTCCGGTCCAATCCTATGTTAGTTTATTTGCCTGAGGATTTTGCTTCATTACAAGTTTAAGGTAATTAATAAAAAATTACAAGCTCGCTTCACTTGCCCTATAATGTTTATTTGAATTATGGTAGTTTATTTCCCTGAAGATTTTTAAATCAGTGCATTTTTAAGCTAATTAATAAAAATTTCGTATCGTCTTTGCTGGGACATTAACTAATGCAGCCAAAACCTTATTGGGCGAGCAAAGCGAGCCCCCAAATTTTTAGGAATTATCATGTACGCACGCTTTTGTCAAGAAGATGGGGCTGTGAAATGAAAATAATTTTTGCTAACCAGAAATATACTTATACCTATAAGTGATGATACAACAGTGCGATGTAAAAATTATATCTCTAAAATAATAATGAACCAACCTTATTATTATTCATCATTAATACTGTGATAGGCTATTTTGAACTGTAGATTTTTTGAGCTGTGCTACCACTTCGTCCCGTCCCTATTTTTCGACGAAATAGCGAATAGTACGGAAGTGTTTTAAGAAAGATCACGGGAACATTCGACGGGGCACGCTTGCTCGCATCTGGGACCCACGACCCATCTAGTGGTTTCTGCTTGCACCGTGGTCATCAATATGGAAATAATATGAAAGTCCGTGAGAAAACTGAAATTCGTCCTAAAGTCTGTACTGCCGCAAATCTCAAGACCAGGTACGGTGCGTACGCCGGGTCATGACGTGAAACGTAGCCTACGTTATAACGGCTGCGATAGCCCAAAAGCTCGGTGTCTCCCAGCAAGCTATGGAGCGAGCCATGCTAGAATATCGCTACGAGACCAGGACAAAGAAATTCGCCTACGCACCAAAGTAGTAGATACTGTACACCAGGTGGCAAAGCTCAAATAGCAGTAGGCTAGACGCGTGAGCCGCAGAGATGAAGGTCCGAATACTTACGAAAGGAAATGTCACCGTGAAGTCACTAAAAAGCAAAGCAAAGGACTGGGCCACATCAAGCCAGGTATGGAAGGGCAAGGTGATTGGGCGCCCTGACGAAGAAGCTCTCTGCATCATCAACATGGCTGAGCCAATAGTCGAATGGGTGGAGGAAGTGGTAACGTGAATAGAGGAGCATGCTAGCACTGAGCTCTCCGAAAGTATTGTGATTGAGGAAATAGCTGAGTGGCTGTCGCCGCCTTAGATGAGCGTGGTGTGAATTTGAGCTTTTGATGTAAGTTTTAGGTCTACACGTAAATATTTTCTACTTAATGGACCACTGGCTGCCCATGGCCCATTGTCTAACCGAAAATTACGCTAGGTGAGGTGTGAGGGTAGGGGGGTCAAAAATTGGACTAAAATCAATAACGTAATTTATGGACGGTGCCTTATATTGCATATTTTATAATTACATAAAGTTATAAACGACCGTTGATCCTTTCTTCAAATAGGTACTCCACACATTGTTTAGAACACGAATATGGAAGATTTTTTTTTATTTTGGTTGAGAAAATGTTTTGACCTCCCCATACATTTTAACCGAGGAAAATTCTAGAAATGTATGGAGAAGTTAAAATTGTTTGTCAACCAAATTAAAAAATTCTTTCATATCCATGTTCTACCTACACTATACGTGGAGTACCTGATTTTAAAAACGTTTCTGAGAGACAATATTGTTTTTTTTTTATTTAAAAATTCACGTAAATCTCATAAGCAAACGATCAACATTAAAAAATGGCAGTAGAAGGAACATTGACGTTATAACATCATGCAAGTATGAGTGCATGCTCATACTGACCTGCAAGGTGATGGTGGCCGGCGTGTTTCCCGCAGCGTTGGCCGACGCCGCCTGCTGTGTGGCCGCCGCGCTCTGTACACCACCCCTCCGTTACCAACACCCTCACCTCCTCACCAAACCCATATCATTACTATATACAACATTCAACCATCTGCTGCTCGAGCCGGCCATTGGGAAAGAAAAACTGAAATTTATCACCACCAGATGGCGCCACCGTGAACCTTCACTTTCTACCATTTTTAAATTACGCCAAAACCCATGCATGAATGGCGAGCATGCTTGGCATGAAAAATAAAAAAACTTCATCTCCTGTCCATAAAGGCTTGCTGTATGTCTGGAATTAAATTCAGACTTGATATTTGCGAGGACTTTCTGTTACATACATGATCCCATCTCTGTTACATGTTCCCATGGTATCTGCTCTACAAAAGATATCAAGAAAATTTGCAGGCTCCCTTCGCAATGATGTGATTAAATTACATGAATTTACTGTTTAGTCCCGCACAGTCACTCCTGCCACATTATTAAATGTGGTTTCATAGAACAACAGGTCCCATAGAAAGACCCGAAACGTCGAGATGCAGCGATGCGCTCGCGATTAATGTAATAAAAATGTAATCCGAGATCACATGATTGTTACATTAGTTTACTTCCGTTCAAAGGCGACATCCTGATCTACATCATATTATTGCAGCCTTTTTTCACCACTCAGGTCAGCCTTCAGGCACCGGGGGGACATAAGTGGTGAAAAATAAAAAGCCAAATATTGTTTTTTTGTCCGCAGAACCCTTCATACCATATACCTTTTTAACAGCTGTTGAGTCATGAAAAAAATAAAAGTGCAGAATTGGCGAGTGAAGTTTACACGTATTACAAAAAAATAATTTTAAATTGTTTAATTACTGAGTTATTCATGATTTCAATGTTTTTTGGAGCTGCGTTTGTGTTAAATCCTATCGAAAACGCAACTCTCGTGTTTCGGATGTCACATGTAACCTTGGCTAAAACATGTATTTTGGAATATTTGTATGATTATATGAATGCGTTTTTTTTTTTGTTATAAAATTTCTATTTTTCTTCTGTAGGCTTCTTAATTAATAATGCAATCACTTCTTAATTAATGATGCACAACCACTATATACAAACTATTGCTCTCCAAATTAACAGGTGGGCCACCGGAAGGTATGTAGGACGGAGTGGAGGGTTCTCCCGCATATGGTGAGCTCAAATTTAAAAAAAATTGGAGTTGCTTTGAACATAAAAAAAACATAACACATAACAAATAGTAACTATACTTAAGTAAGTACACTGTAACCGCGAGATCTCTCCCTAAAACATATAACAATAAAGTCTATTTTTTTCAAGACGGACTAAAGTGACGTTTCCGGCGTTGCCACTTTCACATAAATTTTAAATAGTTATGTGGGTGTTGTCGATAACTATATCGATTAATTCAATTTGGTGTGCGACAATCTCACGGAATACTCGCTAGTGTAAAAACTTCGCGAGTCACTCGCCCGAGTCCCTCACGCTCGTCGCGAGTGACTCACTCGCGGAGCCGTTTACATTTTTTGTAAGTTTCTGAGTCGAAAAACTCACTAGAATTTCCGCCTGATTAAAACCTACGCACTCGCGCGCATAAATGGGCTGAGGACTGATTTATTAAATGGAAAAGGTTTATTCGATCAATTAAGTCGATAACATTTTTATCGACTGCAATCACTAGCAGTGTGAAGCTGGCAGCGCTGTAATGTCATTTTAGTCCGTCTTGGAAAAACATTAACTGTAGTTGGTCAAAAGACCAGCACAATCATTTGGATTTGCCGCCGTTTAAGAGATGGCGTGCCTGATTCAAACTGACCAATAGCAACGTTGCAAAATGCTGAGAATAAAACTAACCAAATTTCGAAAACATGTATTTACTAATTGTGAGAGAAATTTAAAAACAAATGACTGATTGAATTGATTGATTATCCGGCTCAAAGGACCACCATGAGACCAGCTGTACGAATCCGGCTCCAACGACCAAATATAGTGGGAGAAAGAAAATTGTTGAGGAAGAGAATAAATAAATAAATAGACTTTTCTGCTTAGCCGGAGGCGGACTTATTGCCGGAGGCAATCTCTTCCAGTCAACCTTTATACACTACAATACTTTCGTATTGTTAATGTATAGGTTTCCTCACGGTGTTTTCCTTCACCGAGGTGCGTCTTAATTATTAGATATAAGTCACGTTTTTCTCTCTGAGTGTTTTCATTGTTTGGTTATCAAAAAAAACACATGTGAATAAAAACTGTGATTAACCCGTTCAATCCCCGCATTTTAAAAAGTTTTCCAGCCCTCGAGTCCCAGTCCTTTTTCGCGCACCGCGGCGTCGAGTGCCAGCCTTGACATAAACGCAAATATCTCGTAAACCAATCAAGTTACATCAGTAAAATTTTTTGGTCCGTAAAGAAGATGAAATTAGTACAAATCAGTGGTCAAAAAGTCGACAGCACAAGGATTAAAAGTTAGCAGAAAAAATAGGCAAAAAAAACAACATTGAATTTTTTTTTTTTTTTTTAAATGCTTAACATACTTTTATAATATTTATATAATTATACTCGTAAATAAATGTACTTTTAGAAATAATAAAGTTCGATATGTTTTCTTTAAAGAAATTGGCGTGGAATTGGCATTGGAAGTTGCGTGACAGGGGCTATGACGCGGCGAAAAAAAACACAAAGATTAAAAATTCACCTAGGTCCGGGCCACACTTTACCATAGACAAGTTTATATTCAATGGAAAGGTAATTTCATCAGCTATCGATATGTCACTGTCACTCCTACAGAAAATGTCAATTGAAAGAGCAATAAAGCAAAAAATGACCACGCACAAACAAACTCAATGCAGAGGGACGTACGACCCTTATGGGAGCTGACGGCTGGAACGTAATAGAGGGACGCGCGTCACTTATAGGAGTCAACGGGTTAAAAATCTTGAATCCTTCAATAGTCCTCTCTCGCAGACAGTACCACACATATCACAGCTCAAATGAAAAATATATGCCAAAAGTGTATCAAGGCGTGCTCCAAATGGCGAGAGCTTCGAAAGCGTCACAGAGGCATCCTACAGAATATGGAGAGAGGGGTCGAGGGTAGTACTGGTGATTCTTCACATCCTGGTCATCGCAGACTAGATGACGAGCGCTTGCCACGAGAAAAGTTACGTATGCTGGAAAACTAGAGTAACTACTGGCTGGTTCCGACCTCGGTTAACACCATGCTTTAGTGCCAATGAATCCGAATACATTCAGAGAAGTCATTGTAAGCTGAGTTCGACACCTTCAATGAAGACGTGAACTCGGTGGTGAGCGATGAACATACAAGGACTCTAAAAAATATACACACCTACAAACTTGAGCCCGGCCTCCTGCAGCCTCTCCACGTACTCTGGGTTCACCTCGTAGCGATGTCGGTGTCGCTCCTCGATCACATCCTTCTTGTACAGTTGTCCTGGACACAATATACAATCATTTCATTATCAAAAAAACACTTACAGCCTGTAGTCCAGCTCATACTTGAAGTTAGAGAGCCCGACAACTCCGCTTGCACCATGCAAAAAATTGATGGAACGAGAATTTCCCTCGTCAAGGAAAACACAGTAAGGTGTTGTACACATTAGCATTGTCAGTTTGTGTGCATGGTTGGTTGGATATACATTTTGGATAAAAAAAATCCCGATTCTTGCTTTTCAAGTCTGCGATAAATCGCCCGATCTGAAAAAATTGGCACTACAAAATAATTGTCTAATGAATGACTCACTAAGAATACTAGGGTCCAAATAGGTGGTCCTCTTCCCCAGCCGCATTGTTCCTCCCATCTGTCCCGGATGGTGCTCCGGCATGTCTATCACCAGCTGATCCCCGCAGTCCGGGTTCACCTCCGTCGAGTTGGCGTCCTTCAGTCCTAGCACGTTGCGAGCGTACTCTATGACGGCCGCCTGCAGCCCCAAGCAGATGCCGAGCATCGGCTTCTGTGTTTCCCGACACCACTGGCACGCTTCGATCTTGCCTTCGATACCGCGCTGCCCAAATCCCCCGGGGACAATTACGCCACTGCAATTGGGAAATTTGAACTTTGTGAAATCTGAGCCCTTCCTGATATTTAGGGAGCAGCAAACGATTGGCAATAGAAGTTTGACCTTCAATGGAACTTCAGGAATTCAATAAGTGTATAGTTTTTGGGACTTCTTTCCCAGACAGGCCTGGTCAGCCCGGAAAAGTAGACCACCGATTATTCGAGAGGCAAAAGCCCTACGCAGGGTCTGCTATTAATAAGATTTAAAAAAAAATTAAATTAATTAAAGTAAATAATATGTTACAATGGAATTAGCTGTTAAGGCTTTAATAATACTTTTTGTGATAATTTGTAATTAATAATAAGTAATTCCTGAGTTATAGATTGAAATTTATAATAAATGCACTTCGCCATAAATTCACCTATTTCGAAATTTGTAACGTCATCTGATCTGAAGCAAGCGCTGGACTCGGCACCTCGTAAACCGACACTGTGGTTACGGTACGTGGATGACGTCTTCGCTGTGTGGCCGCATGGACGTGAAGAGCTAGTAAAGTTTCTGGATCATCTCAACTCCATTCATCCGAGGATCAAGTTCACGATGGAAGTTGAGAAGGAGGGTGAGCTAGCTTTCCTCGATGTATTAGTGAAAAAACGAGATAATGGTTCTATCGGACACACCGTGTACAGGAAACCTACGCATACTAATAGGTACTTACGTGCGGACTCTCATCACCATCCTGCACACCT
>WYDE02077433.1:0-11940 GCA_009867175.2 Adela reaumurella
AGTGTAAACGATCTTACAATAGTCTAATAGTGCGCTTCAAAAATGCAGCTATAGCAATGGCGACACTTTCAATACAATTAATGAAATAAAATAATTAAAAGAGGATACGAAATGACATATTTGATTAGGCGCTTGATGTTTAAAACGTAAAACAGGGTTTACTTTACAGTAAATAAATTTTCCCATGCAAAAAAACCAGATGATAACGACCGCGTTATTATATATTTTGCTCTCACATATTACAATATAATATATCGTTAAAACAGTTTGATCTTGGTTACAATATTTATATTTATTGTCACGGCACGATGCACTTTCACACAAGTACTCACACGACAGAATATGTTTCAAATATAAACACGGTTTAATCTTACGAAAAATCAAAATAAGCTTGTTTAGGCTCACAATATTCTATCGTCAGAACAATATAAGCCTATGTAGGCTTACAAAATACTTACGTAACAGCGATATTAGCCTAAGGAAGCTTAAATTCGTTTTGGCAAGATTACTGTAAATTCGTACAGCATTCAATTAGACTGATATTAGAACGATATTAAAATAAATGAGCTTATAATTTGTGCCCAAATCCAGGCTTATACGATGATATAGAATCAATGTAAGAGCAAAAAAATTGTAGTCTAGAGAGTATAGTAAGCCTGATATTTGCTGGTTGGGTATCTACTACTTTGGTGCGTCGAAGAATTTCTTCGTTTCGCACCTTGTCTCGTAGCGATATTCCCAGCATGGCTCGCTCCATTGCTAGCTGAGCGACACAGAGCTTTTGGGCTATGCCGGCCGACATCGCGACATACTGCCGACATACGAGTATTAAGAAAGAATGGCAACCATTTTATTCGCCCTATTACTGTGTACAGCCTCTCTCATTTACATGATATGAGAGGTTTTAGTCATGTACTTTCACCATGAACAACCGGCTTGGAAGTGGGTGGCCGGAGTGCCAACAGCCATTTTAGAACAAATTCTAAAGTTACAAATAAATATTGTGCTCCCAGTGGGGATCGAATCTGTAACTCCCGCTTGAGAGGCGTGCTCTTGCCCGTGCGGCTAATCTGACACTGAACACATTTTCACAAAACTTTAACTGTAATATTCCCGTTAATTCTGCATTAATATAAAAAGAAAATTACTCTAACAATCTTTAATGTAATGGAATTAATAAACATTTTACGCCGTTATAAATTCACACATTACATTACTCATAAACTTCTTCACTAATGACCTTGTAAATATTTTTGGTTTAATAAGATTAAGAGGTGTGAAGAAGTCAATGACTATTCATAAATGAAGTTTCATGTCTGTCTGATTAACACTTTAGAAAATAAGTTTGAAGGAAGGAAAAATTGTTCAGAATTCTACCAAATTTAAATAAATTTCACTATGAAAATGCATGACATAAAATATATATTTCTGTAATCTACACGCAAAGTGCTTTCTAACAATACCCTACTTGATTTTTTTATAAAAATTTTCTGTTCCATACAGAATTATGTAGTATTTTTCCCGTAATTGCATGATAATTATACGACGTATTCCGCGAAAATTTCAGCTTGATTGGTTTAGTATTGCTTGAGTTCTTCGGCCGGACGGATAGACAGACGAGCAGCCGGACGCACCGACAGGCGGGCAGACGGACAGACGAACGAAATTGCTACGGGTTCCATTTTTAATGGAACCCTAAAAAAGACTTTAAAAAACTGCGAGTTTTCTTGCCGGCTCTTCTTTGTGGACGTAATCGAACAGAATGTATATTTTTTACAAATTCTAGTGTACCGTAAGAATGCTGCATAAAGGATAAGAATAAAGAAGAAATTCGTCTACGCAAAACCGAAATCTCTCAGATACTGTCAATCATTCTACCCTCTGTATCGATATCGCTACTCGAACACAATACAATGTATTTATAGGTCTATTCAAATAGAAACCGTTTTCGGAAGTATTGTTAGTAAGCAACACTCATACGTAGAAGTATGTACCTACCTATATAGGCGAAATATTATGCGAATATTGTGAGCGAAGATTAGAAATAGTTAAATAATGGAAATTTAATATATCAATAGAATAAAACCAGAACATATAAAACAAGAGAAAATTTTATACAAACAAATTATTTTTTTGTAACATATGTAATTAGATGTTATCGATTAATTAAATCGATAACAGTTAAAATAACTCAAGGAAAAAATAAATAAATAAGAACCTTTAGTCTGTTTATTTTAATTGTTATTTTAAATAAGTAATTGTTGGATATCCAGTTTAGAAGTTAATAACAACTTTTTGTGTCTGGAAATATTTTGTTTTTACATTCAATGTTATTGTGTTGATCCATACTCATCGTTTTTCTTGTCTCTGTGTACTTCACTTCACTTGAATAAGGCAAGAAAGTATAAAATTTATAACTGTTTATTCTTACGAGGGGAAGCTGAAATGTGTTGTGACTTGTGCCTAAGTACCTATAAGAGTCACCAATCTGTCATGCTGTATCCTGTCACTGACTTGTGACCACAGAGTAAAAGCAACTTCTGAATTCTGTCCCTTTGTCGTTTCTATTGTAAACACTTGAAAATACTCGACTGTATTATAGCTACGAAGCGTGGACGAATGAGGCAGCGGCGCGTAAGGGTCTAACGTTGATTGACTGTTGGATCCCTGTCGATATACTTAATGGTGTACTCTTGTTTCCGACATCTCCGTTTTTCTTTGCTCGTTCATTTGCTGAACCTTTTCTGACGAGGCGATCGCTTTCACTGGAACTTTCCGACTTATTATTGCGAGTTTGTTCAGTAATTTGTACTTTCGATATCGAGACTTGGTGTAGTTGGAGATGTTGTACGCTTTATGTACACGTTCTATATGACATCTACCATAGATACGAGTATACTCCCAACTCTTACTCGTATGTATTTATTAATACTATGCATACATAATATATTTTTATCTACCACCTATTTTCTCTGTAACTCAGTCAGGAGAAACCTATAATTGGCAATATGTTCATTAATGTTACTGCTTGCAATGTTTATCTATTGTTTCTACCACAGAGCAGCGATCAACGCGCGCCGGCCGGGCGTCGTTCCGTCCTCTGTGGTTTGTACCTATATTCTGATGGTTTTCTAAATAAAATAAAATAAAAATAAAATATCTGAATCCAGAATACATACATTTATAAAGCAGCATGTAGGGCGTGGAGACCCACCTACTGGATGACTTGGTAGAAGTACCGTGCCAAGGTGAAAGGTGGCGAGCCTGTCGCCCTTTAGCACGGCATTACATTTTATAAATAAGATTCATATTGTATGATTATTATTACTATAAACGAGCTAATTCTTTATGTATTCCCCAGTAAAAAAAATTGCTGGGGAAAAATAATGCGTTAAAATACAGAAAACAAGTTTTTTTTCACATTTAACTCATACCCGTCACACTTTACTCTCACATGAGTTACAAGAGAACAAGGGCTTCTTATTACTCAATCGATGGGTCGTACATCGACACGACACGACACGACGAGACGCGACGCTAGAGCATTCCGCGGCCGGCCGGACACGACCATTGATTGAAAGTTGATGGGCGAGCTCCACGTAGGTAGAGTCAACGCGGAATGCTGCCAGTGCTGCTGCGGGGTGGCATCGGCATGTCGTGAGTGAGTGAACGTTCAGCTATGACATCATCTAGTTTGATGAGCGGCGAATACTCCTGGCCTTGGCTCGATCCCTCCTAACAACACTACATTTGTAACTTTACAATTTATACTATAGTAGAATTAATTTACTACGTTACTTCTCTTCGCACTTCGGTGTAGGAAATCCACTTAAAAAAAATTAATCTCTTACAAAACACTTCATCTCGACCAATCAATCAATTTATTCAGTCAACATAAGTATGTCGTCATTGAGATAATTATGATAAATATATAAATAATAGGTATAATAATAATATAATAAAAAACAAAAAATAAGAAATACGGAAATTTAATTTAAAACTTTGAAATAATTTCAATTATAAAATGTATTATTAAGTAACCATTCTGTTTGTGACCTTTATAGGGGTTATGTATTAACGATTTGTATATCAATGGACTTTATGTATTTGAGTACAAATAAATATATTTGGTTTGATTTTATTTCGATTTGATAATTTTCTTTTAAATTGTGTAATTGTTATGTTACGCTTTTTTCAATTTTGTCGTTTTGTGTGACTTCTGCTGAATATTTTCCTTGAGTCTCTTACCAGCGAGCTCATTCATCCATACCACAATATGTAAATGGTTTTGCTGCGCTAAAGCGTAGCGTAAAGCTGTAAAGCTGTAGCGCAGTAAAGCCATCAATCTATGTGATTTGGTTCCATACGGAACTGCAATCGATCAGTGTGAATTTGAATTACATTATAGCTGTTCCCATGCCTTTACTTACCATAACCCACTAATCTCACAGTTAATAATGCAAACAACGTAATCGTGGGGTTCTCATTTATCTACATAGAAATATAAGGGTTTGTCGGACGATACGTCATATTATCCTATGGTACACCATTCGGTGTACACTTTTCACTAAAGTCTGTCTTATATCCCTCTGCGTTATATATTTCACTGTGTCCAATGGGATTGGAAGAGGTCAGAGGGACGCAGAAGAGGGCATAACAAAGCTTTAGAATTGGTGGCGTATAGTGTATTCGTATATCAACTGAACCGTAAATATAGATCTTTATTATAAAAGCAATGACCTCCGCAGCATTTGAACTCGCGACCACATTCATGAGCACGGACAGATAGCGCGTGCCCACATATGCTGCTAGGTACCTAACCAAAATAAACATTACTTAAATGTTTTAAGGGCGTACATACAGAATAAGCCCTATTCGTGTGGGCTACCTGATGTACACTCAGAGGCGAATGCATAGATAACGCTGCCAGTGCTATTTCTTTCACAAGATAGGATTCATTTTAAAATCACTTAGCGGGCTATGGGAAGAGCCTTTGTTGCTGAACAAGTGGTAAAGTGATGATCGTTATCGAAAACTTTGACCCGTCGAAATGTTACTTTATCGACATAAAACTACGTAATTATAGAAAACACATGTCCGAATTTGAATTTAAACTCTGATAAACTAAGATATCGTGCTAATAGGGCATCAGTTTTTGGCGGAGTCCTAAAAACTCCTGTCAGTTTCATAACATTATTGATTACAGTTAGATGGTGACAAGAAACTTACGCCCATCAGAATGTCTGCGTTCAACTTTATCTCCGCTTTTAAGCGGGAACATACCTGCAAATAAGCGCGTGTGCGGTGCGACCACAACATTTTGTGTATTTCTGTGTCCACTGCCGCCTAATGGCTTAATCTTGTTCGCCGTGTTTTATGTTTTCTACGCTGATGATTTTGGATACGGCGCAGGGTTACCAATACCACCGTCATTCATATTCGTATCATTATATTCATGTTAATGTATTCATGTCATTATATTCCTGGCATTATATCATTTTCTATCGCGTTCAAATTTTACAGCTATATAACTGCCCTCGTTATCTGACGGTGTCCGGTTCTAATCAGGCTACATATACAATAATAATATTCATGTCATTATATTCAAGTCCATGTCATTATGTCAATTACCGTTTTTCCGCCTGTGGTACCCGTACCGCATAATCATGTGCCGGAAAAATCTATCCTTCATATCATCTTCCAAACGTCTTTTAGACATTTTCACATATTCCCAGAAACCGAATTACTGACTGAGGTTCTTTTTCACGTGAACCTTTCTTATTCGAACCATGTTAAATTAGATACAAAAATTTATGTACAAGAAAAGTTTATATACAACAAATAAAGGTAGGTACCTGCAAGTATTGTACTCTTAAAATAACCCTACTTGGCTTCGCAGTCGGGCAAATAGAGGTCGTTACTATGTTGAACGTAAAATTCATGAAACAGGGAGCTTTCTTTACAATTCAGCTTGTTATATTCGTAGGATTTCCAAGTAATTAAATATTTTTTGTGAAAATGGCCAATGAATTGATGTTTTCTCTAATAAAGAAAAATGCTGTATTCAGAGTGGTTCATAAATGTAAATTATTTTATTCTACACATCTGTACACCTATTTCCAAGGTTATAACTTTCGGCACATCTACATAATATTTACATTAATACTCCTGATTTATTTTTTTTGGACAAGTTTTTGATTGTAAAATGCGTATCACAAAATTTTAGTGACATCTAGATAGACACCGAACGATTCCATAAAGTTCCCTTTTTTGCAATTTTTGCGACGAGGCCTTAAACCAACGGTTTAACCACGTAGTAAAAACCACGGTTTCCCAAAGTTTCTTAATGGTTATTTTGGAAATCATTTGGCAGACACATTTAATTGCAAAATAGCCCTGTGTACATAACACAACACAACTCCAGAGGGAAGCATGAACTTGGAAGTGATCCATTATCATCACGGTTGCATGATCGATCGATACACAGCGCCTCCGGATCCGCCACCCAAAATATCCGCAGACTGTACTCGTATTAGCATGCAGACTCCATCAATTAGCTGTTCAATAACACACTTATCTTGAGTGCATTGATAAATATATCTTCGCTTTATACCGGCTGATGCCTTAATAAAATACATATTACACGGTCTTAAGCCATTGCTTAACCGATTTAGAACCTACCTATGCAACAGATTTTCATAAAAATATGTTTTTTGGAGCTAATTTTTTTTTCATACATTTTGAGATAGGTATTTAAAAATTGTATGGACAAAGAAAAACGTTTTGCTTAATTGCAAATGTCGTAGAGAAAAAGTTGTTAGTTTCATGTACACAATCACCCCCTTTCGGGTAGTAGTATCTATTTACTTAACAGCGTGTATACGCACCATCACACTTCTTCCCCGGAGAGGTAGGCATAGACAATTGAGCGCCATTTGACACGTTCCTCACGTAGTCCAGGAATTATACCGAAAAAAGGCCCAAACCTCAGAAAAATTAATTCATAACATCTGACGACTGATTTCGGTTCCTAAGACAGTGCACTATCACCGGAAACAAAGTCCCCAAAAATCCCCGCATTGGAAAATTTGCAGGAACCAATAGAAATATTACTGTTTTAATGTAAACTACTACAAAGTGAAATTAGCGTTTACGGGCCCCACGGGTGGTCTGCTGACGTTAAAATGTTGTTTTATGAAAAAAAAAAATCGACCCAAAGACGAAAATATGTTTTCAAAATCGGCCAAAAATTTGACCGGAAGTGGCAAAAAAACGTGGAAAGGGGCGTTTGAACCAAGATTCATGCAGTAGGTGGGTCTTCATGCCTTACATGCTGCTTGATATCTTGTCCGAATACTTTGCGAATCGTAGTAGTCGGTGTTGTGCTGCAATTTACCGGAGTTCTTGCGGCACATCACCGATTGCTCTGCTTACCCCGATTGTCGGGATTCAGCGTGAGCGATACGTATGTATGTAACTATGTGATTTTAAATTTTTTTTTGCTGTTACGGCGTGCAAATGTTTTGGTTTTTATAAATTTATTGTGTCTTTTTCAATTCTTCTTTTTTTAACGTCTTCTAAATTTAATGTTATTTTGCGTTATATTATAGTTATTAGGTCTTAATTGAAATATTTCTTTAGATATACATACATTTAATTTTTAATTTTAATAGGCGTGCCTACCCAACACAACTGTGCCTAGTCTTTTATTTCTCTTAATTATAATTTTTTTGTTGTGTCTACTTTATAAGTATTAAATTATTAAATAAAAATAAATTAAATTATTTTTTCTAATTGGCTGGGAATATCTACGAGACAAGGTGCGAATGGAAGAAATTCGCCGACGCACCAAAGTATAGTATACCGTGTGGCAAAACTCAAATGGCAGTGGGCTGGACGTGTGAGCCGCAGGGATGACGTTGAAGCTCACGCGTACTACACTGGCGTCCTTGGACAGCAAAGCAAAGTGCAGGAATACCATCCGCCAGGTGGGACGATACATCCGGTACGCCGCGGGCAAACGATGGACTCGTGTTGCCGAGTGCCGGGAGGATTGGAAACAAATTGGAGAGACGTATGTCCAGCAGTGGACGGTTATAGGCTGAAAATGATGATGTTGAGATTTTCTTGTATGAAGTTGAGTACTATGCAATTGCTTACAATACTTTTTAAATTACCGCGGTCGCTGAACAACATTTTGAAAACTTCTGGCTCTTCTCACGGCGTCTTTATCGGATTGTCCGACCTTTCGAACAGAGCGTCCTGTTCATGGTCACGGAGACGTCCGCTAGCTACGAGCTTAGCAAACGTACTGACTGATAAAGTCGCCGCGAGAAGAGCCGAAAGTTTTCAAAATGTTATGCAATTACTATTAGAATAACTAACTGGTAGCCTATTGACTAACTTCACTCGAATCCGCGCGGAAAAGTACGGTGTGCAAGCCCTCAGGGGTTTACACGGGAAGCATTATATATAGTTTCAATTACATACTTCCGCATGAAATGACAATTCCAGGTCTTTTATTTCTCGTTTTATTGTTCCACCCCATGCGCACAACTTCCTCGCAGTCCTGTTTCCCTGTTGATATGAAGCAATGCACCTTCCACCGTAAAATCGAACCTTCTGTTATCCAGGAAAAAGTACTCAATAAATTAAATACAATACAACACAATAATGCTGGTAGGATATCAATAATTACGGCAGGCCAAGGTTACAAACGATACACACGGTGACCAAAGTCAACGAACGGTCATTGTACAAAATAATTTATTATGCATGATATCATGAATAAAGATGATGATGCATTATTGTAATAATTAACAATCAAGTATTTACCAATGTTCAGCTAATCACAGTCCTTTGGAAGTAGGTGGTTCTCAAAAGTGCGAAATATTGATACTTACATATAATAATTATCACATAATTATCGTACATTAATTATGGGTTGCGGAGTAGCCTAGTTGGTTAGCGCACGCTTCTTACTCGAGAGGTCGTGGGTTCGATATCTGGTATGAGCACAATTTTCCGGATTTTAAAATTTCGGTTAAAATTTGCATGCAAAATTACAATGCACCCCGGTGAAGCAAAACACCGTGAGGAAACCCATACACTAAAAATACGAATGTGTTGTAGTGTATAAAGTTTGACTGGAAGAGATTGCCTAACGCAATAAGTCCGCCGTCTGCTAAGCAGAAAAGTGTATATTTATTTTATTTATTTATAATTATTCGTAGGTATGTCTGGTTACGTTGGGGTCACTGGTTTTGATCACGTGACATTGTGCTTACATTTAAAAAAATACATTTTAGGGCCTACTTTGCGCAGCGAATAAGCCTTGCTGTCCAGTGGGGAAACGCGGCTAGTGTTCTGGGAACATTTTATGCTGTATACCAACAGTTTTGAAAATTACTTTCTAGTTTAATTTACTTGTTAAGTCCTTTTGGTCCTTGTATTTTAAATAGTGTGTTTTCTGAATAAATACCTACTCCACCTTTTATTATCCTATATATCCTTTTAATCCTAGTAAGCGAAAATGTTGGTAATGGTTTCGGAGTAGCCTAGTTGTTTTTTTTTTTTAAACTGACATGGATGGCTGCATCATTTCTCATCATGGCTCATCATTTCTTCTGGTACCAGTGATGTCAGCCTAAATACCTTTTGGAGTTATGTAGGTGGTGCCATGTCAGCACTTCCCTCGATTCCAGCCAGCTACACTGAACTGGACGGAAAACACGAACTATGTTACATAGCCGCTTCGACCGGTCTTCATTCAGTGCGGTGGTACCAACCCGGGCGGGTTTTACCCTACCACCATGTAAGTAGAGGGAAGGGACCTACAGTTTATCGTGGAATCCGTACCACGACCAGCGTCAACGGTCAAGCGGTCACCTATCCAAGACGTAACCGCGCTCGGCAGTGCTTAACTTCGTAATCGAATACTGAATATCGCAACCACTAAGCCAACGACGCTGATAACGACGCTGACGACATTGTGCTTACATTTAAAAAAATACATTTTATGAAATCCTAGTAAGCGGAAATCCTATTGAGGTTTGCGGAGTAGCCTAGTTGTTTAGCGCACGACTCTTACTCAAGAGGTCGTTGGTTCGATAGCAGGTATGCGCACAATTTTTTCAAATTTTTTAAAGCTCTGTTAAAATTTGTGTACTAAATTATAATGCACACCGGTGAAGGAAAACACCTTGAGGAAACGTATACACTAACAATACGAATGTGTAATACAGGTTGACTGGAAGAGATTTCCTCCGGCAATATGTCAATATTATTTATTTATTAAAAACGATCCAGTCAGATAAGCCAGGCGGGCAAGAGCACGCCTCTCAAGAGGGAGGTGCGGGTTCGACACCCACTGGGAGCACAATATTTATAACTTTAGAATTTGTGCTGAAATGGCTGCTGACACTCCGGTGAATAAAACATCGTGAGGAAACCCACTTCCAAGCCGGTTGGTTACCGTGGAAGGGTATGATTAAAAATCCTCTCGTATAATGTAAATGAGAGAAGCGTGTACCCAGCAGTGGGGCGAATAAAATGGCTACATTAAGTATTTTTATTAACACCCTCCATGAAATGCTCTTCCTTTTGTAGAAACCCCATCAAATTCTGACCAGCCGTTTCAGAGATGAGTACATAATAACAGACAAACACACACACACACTTCTTTCAGACCAAACGCATATAGCCGCTCCGCTTTACATCAGGGTTAAAAAGAAGAATAAACACAGCAGAAAATTCGTAACTACATCTTATTTAAATACGTATAATTCTATGATTTCACTTATAACTTGAGAACCACTCGATCAGTTTATATGGAGTTTTCACTGACATACTGTAACAACTGGGGATGGTTATAGGATATGTACCATAGCGAAATTCCTTCGGGGGTCTGAGCAGACAGTGCCAATACACGCAGAAACACATTTGTTCGATATTCAGACTCCCGAAGGAATACTTCGGTGGCACATACCGTAAATCACTTATTACAGAATGCGTCAGTGAAAATCCCATTTGAATTATTGGAGTCGTCTTCGAGTTACAAGCCAAGAGAATCGCTACGGCTCTTAATTACGTATCTATAGGACATTATCTATAGGATATTATCTAATAGGACAGGATTCCAAGATATTCCAGATACCTATTAATTTGCGCGATAATTAAGAAAATCCCTTCACTTGGCACGTTCGCTTGCGATACAATTTCTGTGTTATTTTCGATCGATGTCGCCTTTTCCGCCTTTCTCCTAATTAAGGCCTGGTTACACTACAGCAAGAAACTTCCTAGATTTTCTATCAGAGAGTTGTCCACGGTAAATTCGTCTGTGTACAAGGATCCGCGAGCTCACTCGCCCGAGTTTTTAGATTGATCTAATCGAAGGCATGCTTGGATAGGGAATGACAAATATGTGAAGCGAATATGGTAGGAAAGTTCAAATTACCCAAAATTGACTTTTGACGAAAGAAACATGAAATGTTCAATGTAAGAAAGCCTATAATATATTTATAACAATATATAGCAGATAAAACCAGAGATGTGTAAAGGTATATGTCAATGGATAAAACATAAACAAGTTATTCAAATTCAGTATTTAAGTGTTTTTTCTTCAAAAAATTATTAAGAAAGTAGACTAAACTTTATTAAACCGGGCGGGTGGTCTTCCCACACTTCGCTTTCATATCCAAGGACGCCAGTGTAGGACGCGTGTGCGACACTGCGGCTCACGTGTCCAGCCCACTGCCATTTGAGCTTTGCCACCCGGTGTAATACTTTAGTGCGTCGTAGTTTCTTGCAATCTCGATGCACCCATAACCAGCGTGTATGTATGAAGCGAAACATGAAGGATTTTTTTTTTATTGAAACTGACACGGAAGGCTACATCACCTAATGCAACAGTTTTCTGGTACCAGTGATGTCAGCCTAAAC
>WYDE02077544.1:0-11939 GCA_009867175.2 Adela reaumurella
GTCGAGTGATCTCGAGTGCGTTAACGCATACGATTGGCTGAAATCTCTTCACTCACTCGAGTGATATTACTCCGGTATTAGGGCTGGGCTGCTAGCGGCGTAATATCACTCGAGTGAGTGAAGAGGTTTCGACCAATCGTAAGCGTGGACCCACTCGACACGGCCAGTCTGATTGGATGAAATCGTGGCGTTGTCTCTTCACTCGCTCATGTGATGTTAGCACGGTAGATGCGCTGGTCTCGTAAGTATTCCGAAATACTAACTTCCTCCAATGAGGGGATACCTATAAGTTACACCGCGCAGGGTCTAAGCCTGTTACACCTGCTAATTATCCTGGCGGTTCACGATACGATACCAGAAACTTCACAGTGAAATGTCCGACTACTGATCTGGATGAGAAACGCGAACCAGTTTTACATGGACTCCAAGGTGGCTCCCTCTCGGGTTAAACCGCAACCTAGTACTGAAAGGAAGGGTTCCCTCACGGTGTTTGTTTGTAAAATAGGAGTAAGTCTTCGCACTCGTCTCACACGAGTAGTCGAGTGGTTAACCACCAGAACACTCACACACTAAAATGATAGCATTTATACTTTCGCTCCATACATACATACTTATAGTCCATTTTTTTTTCAAGACAGACTAAAGTGACGTTTGCAGCGTTGCCACTTTCACGCAAATTTTAAATAGTCATGTAGATGTTGTCGATAAATACCGCCGGTACTTAAAAAATGACCCCACTCCATCTCTTCCCATGCATGTCGTAAAAGGCGACTAAGGGAAAAGGACATTTTTTTTTAAACTGACATGGATGGCTACATCACCTAATGGAACCAGTTTTTTGGTATCAGTGATGTCAGCCTAAACACCTTGGTGAATTAGGTAGGTAAGTGCCGTATCAGCGCTTCCCTCAATTCCAGCCGGCTACACTGAACTGGACAGAAAACACGAACTATGTTTCATTAGCTGCTTTGACCGACCTTCATTCAGTGCGGTGGTACCAACCCGGGCGGGTTTACCCCTACCACCATGTAAGGAGAGGGAAGGGACCTACAGCTTAACGTGGAATCCGAACCTCGACCAGCGTCTACGGTTAAGCGGTCACCCATCCAAGTCCTGACCGCGCCCAGCATTACTTAACTTCGGAATCGCAACACTGAGCCAACGACGCTGATAAAACCTACCGCTGTTAAAACCGCTGTTACCTATGTATGTACCACCATATCTTCGTTTTAATCGTATTTACGTGCTCTGAAGTATCAGAGCGTTGATTCCCAGTGTCGAGCGAGTCTAATATGAGCTTCTCTTAAAAGCGCGACCTTATCCGCCGCAGAATCTCGTCACAGTGGGTGGTCCGAGACAACCTCTTGTTTGTGTAACATCTTGCTGTTTATTTGCACTTCGCCCAGTGTAAGCCAATCTTAACTAACCGTTCTCACCCAACCCACTTTTATCATTGCTAAGAAGGGGACCAAGGTGTATTTTCCAATGATAAGATTTTCTAGGGATGGAAGTTGATTTTTTGCCACAGTCTCTAGCTAGCGCAGTGAATGGGATAATACGGTGTAAGAAATAACGCCACAAATGTTGGATAGTGTGGTGTGGTGTCGAGAGGTGTAATGGGTGAGCGGTTTTGAACTTCGAAGCTATTCAATGAATGAACAAGGGCACGACGTTTCATTCGATGTTAGAATTTCCATGAATGCGGAGAAAGAAAGCAATTCGATTGACGAAAAGATTGCGCCCGTTTTTTGGCTCATCCGTAGTGCCTAGGTATTACCCGATTCAATATAGAAAAGATTAAGTTTTTTTACTTCGAGGGCTATAACTTCAGTGTTTTCATTCGGAGAGTATAAAGGAGTACCGTCTGGAGCCAGTACTTAAAATAATGCCTTAACTGCATCTCTTCCCATACATGTCGTAAAAGGCGACTTAGGGATAAGGACAAGTTGCCGTGATAAAGGGCGACAGGCTCGCCACCTCTCACCTTGGCACGGATCTTCTACCCATTCATGCAGTAAGTGCGTCTTCGTGCATTACATGCTGCTTGATATCTTGTCCGAATAACTTGCGAAATTTGGTGGTCGGTGTTGTGCTGTAATTTACCACAGTTCTTGCACGACAACAACACCGATTGTTCTGCTTACCCTGCTTGTCGGGATTCAGGGTGAGTGATATGTAATATGTATGTAGTATAAATTAGAAGAAAAAAATTGTTATCTCCCAAATAGATTTGTTAATCTGTGTCTGTACCTAGATAAGCACGAGAAGCTTTTAAAACACGAATGCGTTAACGCACTCGAGATCACTTGACACCGCCAGTCTGATTGGTTGAAATCGTGGCGACGTCTCTTCATTCGCTCATGTGATAATACCACGGTAGGCCCCCAGTTCGTACGTGCTTCCGTCCGTCCGTTTGTGCGAGCACTTTCCGTTGTCCGATCTCTCCCAAATTTTGCACGCAGCCTCCCCGGGCCGCGGGTGATCCTACCTAAGAACCGTACGGTGGCAGCAAATCCGAACCATTTGGGCGTTTGTCCACTGGGCTAGTGTTCCTCGCGTATGAGAAAATTTAAATAACTCCCAAACTACTGGATCAATTTTCAAGTTTATGGTACCATTGGATACATAGAAGGTAAGGTTGGATAGGTATTAAATTACTCCATAACTTTTCTCTCATACCACCTTTAGTACCTGGTTTTGACTGGAATATACAACACACGGAAAAATAGTTTTTATTGCCAAGTCCTAAGATTTACTGGAATGGGCAAAGTTGCCGATTTACATAGCCACGAGTACCTACATACTTTTTCACTTATTCAATAGACGGTAGTTTCTAATGTTCAAAAGTTCTCATGAAAGCGAGAATGAAATTAATGCAGGACAGAATGGGTTTTACTAATTATTCAGGTTATATTTTTACGAGTGTCAGATTTGCCTAGCGGGCAAGAGCACACCTCTCAAGCGGGAGGTGCGGGTTCGATTCCCATCGGGAGCACAATATTTTTATAACTTTAGAATTTGTGCTAAAATGGCTGCTGACACTCTGGTGAAGGAAAACATCGTGAGGAAACCCAAATTCAAGCCGGTTGGTCACGATGGGAGTGTATAACTAAAATCCTCTCATATCATGTAAATGAGAGAGGCGTGTACCCAGAAGTGGGGCGAATAAAATAGCTGCAAAAGAAAGAAAGAAAATATATTTAGGTAAGTTTAATTTGTAAGTACATAGGTAGGGATGTAACGATTAGAGAATAAATCCCATGATAATGAAATTGTACGTTTACCTTTTTTTTACCTTTTTAGTACCTAGTAGTACCTTTTTAGTACCTAGTAGTACCTTTTTAGTACCTAGTAGTACCTTTTTATTATTGTTATTACCTTATTTAGTACCCACAATACTTTTCAAACTACGAAAACTTCCGGTTACGCTCTTGCTACGAGACGTCCTCTCGTAGCAAGAGGACGTCTCCGTGACCATGAACAGGACGCTCTGTTCGAAACGTCAGAACAACCCGATAAATTCTCCGCGAGAAGAGCCGTTTTCAAAATGTTATTTAGTACCCTCCTAAATAAATGGCTCAAGCAAGAGTACAACCAAAATCAGCAAACTCCTGATAAAAAGCAGTCAAAACATACTCGTAATCTCATAATATCTTATAGGTAGACATTAATGTCGCCTTCTCTTTGAACTTTAGCTTGGGTTAGGTTCCTGCATCATAAACAAACGAAGGCATCTGTTGTTGTTATAAGCCTTGCCTTGTATTTAATATAAGGTGTCAATTTGCATCGGTTGGTTCAAAGGAATCAAAGTACGGTTAAGTAAAGCCGTTATCAAATCAAATTGTAAGGAATTATCTTCGCGCCGAGCCGACATCTCAGGTGGCTTGAGGGCTGCGGGCTGGGTCGTACTTCGGCCAGAGGTTAAGCCTGGTCATATAAAGAGGCAACGCAGCCAGTCTTCTAGGCACCCTGCCCAGCGACAGCGATTTGGGAAATATATTCTATTTATTTTATATTTTTTTTAGTATTTAGTTTGTAGCTTTAGTTATATTTTATTTTATGATTACACACCTGTGTTGTACATACTTACTACTAATCGTGAGAGTGTATTGAGAGAGATCAATCCCAACTGAGAGCACACTATTTATATCTTTAGAATTTGTGCTGAAATGGCTACTGACATTCCGGTGAAGGAAAACATCGTGAGGAAACCCACTTCAAAGCCGTTTGGTCACCGTGAAAGTGTATGGATAAATCCTCTCATATCATGTAAATGAGAGAGGCCTGTGCCCAGCCAGTTGGGCGAATGAAAAGGCTGCATAAGAGAGGCGGGTCATGGATATTATGAATGATGGTAATATGATGTTGATAATTGAACGTTGTTTTACATGCCCCCGTAATACATATATCCTTTTCTTATCCACCATCATTTGGTAGTGAAATGATAGTTTATACGCGGACGGAGCCGCGGGCACAGCTAGTTAATTATATTCGTATTAACGGTTTTTAATGAGGTCTAATGAGGATGTAATATGCTTTTGCCTGTAAATAAATATTTAGGTTGGCATAGATAATGGCGCACGATCTAACATAAAATTACCAATTCGCTAAAAGGAAGAATTACATTTAATTTATTCGCTAAAAGCAACAAAAGTAGGTTTGCGCAGTTTGCCCAGCACTTAAGTTTTAAACAGCTTTTAAACTAGCCATCAGGCACAGATATGAGAGGAAAATCCAGTTGTCTAGGAGAGCGTAATTTGGAGTCTGTACATGGTATAAATAATTATATTATACTAGGTTATACCATAGATTACTATGGTTATACCTGCATTACTCCTATACCGATATAAGATTAACCAATATAAGAAAATGAACCGTTCAAGTTTAAAAATTACTTAAGCGACACTTTGTCGACACATTTTAGCCATTTTTCAAAGTCGTCTGGCAGGCTGAAGTTAAAATATTTTTTTGTTTGAAATGTTTACCATTATCTATATATCAAGGTCTTCATTTTATTTTTGGACACTTTTCAGATCCAACTAACAGCTTTTCTTTTAAGTAGGAATTTTGAAACTTTCAAAAGTGTTGCTATTTCTGAACGCAACGGCTTCCAGTTGCCAGACCGACGTGTTCCTGATGCCGAAAAAATATGGAACACGACCAGCGTAGTCATTTTTATTTAAAAAAACGTGTTTTTTTCAATGCATCCTAAGTTCGGGGAGGAATAACTGTTTCAACTGTGTATCAGGCTCAGTCAGGCAGGTGTACGAGTGTGAGTGCGGGCGGCGCGGCGGTGTGCAGTATTATAGGCGTTACAACACCTATGGCGGGCACGGGCGCTGCGCTGTGCTGGTGAGGTGACGACAAAACACAGGTTTTCCATTAGATGATGTTTACCTTTGTGCGATGAGCCCATGACGTGACGTGACGTGACGGCTCACGGCGAGCACTAGACTAAACGTGACAAGTGTATCTATTTCACCGCTTGATAAACTCTATAGGCAGACTGGCTGCCTGGATGTGATTCAACCAATCAGTGTCGTTGGCTCAGTACTCAGTGGTTGCGATATTTGGTATTTGATTGATTACTGAAGTTAAGTAATGCTGAGCGCGGTCAGGACTTGAATGGGTGACCGCTTGACCGTTGATGCTGGTCGTGGTTCGGATTCCACGTTAAACTGTAGGTCCCTTCACTCTCCTTACATGGTGGTAAGGTTAATCCCGCCAGGGTTGGTAGGTCCCACCGCACTGAGAAGGTCGGTCGAAGCGACTATGAAATATAGTTCGTGTTTTCCGTCCAGTTAAGTTTAGCCGACTAGAATTGAGGGAAGTGCTGATATGGCACCTACCTACATAATTCACCAAGGTGTTTAGGCTGTGGTACCAGAAAACTGGTTAGTTTCAATAAAAAAAAGAAAAAGAAAAGGTATCGCTAACACAAGGTATCTGGTATGACCACCTTGGTAATCCTCGGACCCGGTTTTTGATTCGGTCATGTTTTTTTTTTCACCTTGGGTACCTCAGTAATTTTGTTCAAGGAAACCGGGATTTAGAAACCCGGAAAAAATCGTAGCGTATTATTATACTATTTACTCAGAAATTCAGAAAACATATAGTTCGTAAAGTTTATATCGGGCGACTATCAATTAAAGATGATTATTAAATGTTCGTTGTATCGCGTCCTACCTATTACGCCGACGCCGAAAAGCCGGCAAGAAACTTCGCAGGGTATTTTTTTAGAGATTTTTTATTTGACTCGCACATATTCAATAAATTCGTGAAGGAACAAGGAACAAGGCTTTAGCCATTACGAAACGTGAATCGTATCGTATCATGCTCATGCATGACGGTATCCGTATCGAAAACAAGCAAAAATGGTCAGGTCTCTCGATTCCCAGGTTAGATAAACTATTTACACACTCTTACATAATTAATTACATAAGTTGTGCGGACGGAACCCTCAGTGCATGCATGAGTACTACTCGCACTGCACCGGTTTTTAAATAAAATAAAATAAATATACACTTTTCTGCTTAGCAGAAGGCGGATTTGTTGCCGGAGGCAATCTCTTCCAGTCAACCTTTATACATTACAAACACATTCGTATCGTTACTCGTCAGTGTATAGGTTTGCTCACTGTGTTTACCTTCACCGGGCCGGGGTGCATTGTAATTTTGTACACAAATTTTAATCAAGATTTTAAAATCTGGAATAATTGTGCTCATCTCATACCAGGTATCGAAACCACGACCTCTCGAATAAGAATGTTTATTTCGTCTGTTAAATAATTAATCTCGAACAAACACCTGCCATGTCAAAATCTGTGCGTAGTCAAATTTTGAATCCCAAATTCAAACTGAATTCGATGAAATATCGATCGCCGCTGTCCCATTTACCAAAAAGTGAAAAAAAAAACTGTTAGACCACACACACGTTAAAATCTAAGAACGTTTGCATTTCCAGCTGCTCTATTCCATTCATTTCGTTATCGATAACACCTTATCGGTGGCGGCGGCGGCTACATCAAACGAGCTAGCAATAAAAGTATTGCCATTTATAGCTACCGAACCATTCGTCAGACTCAGACCTACAGCACTATCGCGGCGGCATTTCCCTTTGATATTGCTGACAGGGCTACCTGTGTGGGAGATATCAACTGAGTATCCCACTCAGCTTACAGATGAATACTAAATCGATAAGAGCGCCAGGCAAACACCGTCTGCCATAGCTAGTCTTGCTAGTCCACGTGTTTTAACGTGTGTGCTGAATATAATTATGTATAATGGTAGCAAGCAACTTCGTAAAAGTACCCATACCACGTGATTGTAGGCCACTTTTGGACCCCCCGTGACGTGCGTGGTATCTTCACTAAACCCCCTAGTATCCAAGAATAGTCATACAGTATTAAAAATAATAATACCAAAAGTAATTTCAGGACTTTTGAAAGAGGAAATACGGCAATAACCATTATATCTCTAATACCTATCTATAGACATATAAAAGTGTTCTTTGCATAAATTTGGTATACGTATTAATATCTACAAATTTATTTCAGGACTTCTCCTTGCTTTATTTCTGACAGGGGATATACGGCATATATAGAAGACTGAAATTTGCGGAATATACGGCTTCCATACAGGGTGGCCAGGAGGCCAGGACTGAGCGGGGTTGTCCAGAAATTTTACTCTTGTCCAGAGTCCCGTTTTGGAAAAATTTGTCACGCCAAATTTAAGTCCTTCCTCCGGTAGAAAACCGCAAAATTTACAGATATTTCATAAACTTTTTCGGGCTCGCTTCGCTCGCCCACTGTTACTGCAAAACCGAAGTTAAATTCTTTTCAAAAGCACCGTTTTCCGAAATATTTAATAAAATGCAGTGGCTCCGAGTCCGTCCGTCCAAATGAATAATAGTTCTTATATGTTCTAACCTGAACCTAACCTAACGTACCTTTCTCTTTCTTACTTACAGAAAGCATATGAAAAGTGCACGAACCCGTCGCAACTCCGCTCATAAAAATTTGCGGTCTCACTGCGCTCGCCCAGTGATATGATATGATACATTACCTTCAAATTATTTATGTGAGTACATCTGGGAGCCCCATAGCGTAAACACCCACTAACGAAGGATTTTAAAAAGCTCGCCACCAGTAAGGGTAAAAGTGAGATAAACGGAATTTCAGCGTCGGTGGCTCAGTGGTTATATTTTCGATATTCGGTACGATTACCGAAGTTAAAAGCACTGCAGAGCGCAGTCAGGTATTGGATGGGTGACCGCGTCACCGTTGACTCTGGTCGTGGTTCGGATTCCACGTTAAACTGCATATCCCTTTCCTCTCCTCACATGGAGGTAGGGTTAAATCCGCCCGGGCTTGTACCACCGCACTGAACGAAGGTCGGTCAAAGGGGCTATGAAGCGTAGGTACAAGAACGTTATCTAACGTTCTTGCATAGGTAGTTCGTGATTTTCGTCCAGTTCAGTTCTGGGATTGAGGGAAGCGCTGACATGGCACCTACCTACAAAATTCACCAAGGTGTTTAGGCTGACATGACTGTTATAAAAAAACTGGTGCATTAGGTGATGTAGCCTTCCGTGTCAATTTCCATAAAAAAAATAGTTTAATTATTACCTTTAATAATGAGTATTATCAAAGTATGTAGGGTGTATGTAGGTATGGCATAATGCAAATAAAAATAAAAAAAATATATTAGCATTAAAAAAAAATTGTATGATGGTTAGGTCGCGTCGCGTGACGATCTTACGACAGCAAACAAAGCTCGGAATGAGGCACGAAAGGACGCTGAATCATCTTTACAATGAAACCGGCTTGCCTTTGCACACCATACATGATATTGATGATGACGCTGGCTGCTGTCGCCACAGGTTCTTTTTCATACTTCACAAATTATAGTTTTACATTGAAGTACTTAAAAATTAAATGTGTAACAAAAATAATACCTACCTATACAATGTAATAGATACTTACTAAAATAATACCTACCTATATACCTATATGTAATAGATTCCGTCCAGCCTGTCCTCCATGTCAGCCCCTCTGAAAGCTTTGATATCTTGTTTTTTTAATTTTTATATTGAACATAATTTCAATTTGATGACAATAATGCACACTCGGATAAGTCGATTGGCACATTAATCTGGTACGGTGATGTAGCCATCCGGTCAGATTGCATAAAAAAAATAAATAACATAAAATAGTGATACAGGTATCGAGCGAAAAATAGCCTTCGTCAAATTTTGGTTTGAATTACATACATACTATTTACATAATACTAAACTTAAATTTTCTATTAACCATATAACAGAAACATTCATTATAAATTTAGTAAAAATTGAGAATTTAAATGAAATGCCAATATTTGTCAATGCCAATGTCCCGGGTTCAAATCCCGATTCGGACTTTCCGTATTTTCCTGATGAATATTGAAAATTGTTAATAGTCAAAATGAAAATAAAAATAACATTGTTTAGTGAAAAATAAAATGCATGAATTGAGAATTATTAATTGTCAAAAATAAAAATACAAATATAAATAAAAAAAGATTGTCAAATAAAAAAAAACATAATATTATAACAAAATGTCAAATTGAAATAAATATCATATATATATCATACATAAAATATCGAATAGGTTTAGGGAATATTATTTTCAAAATAATTTTCGTCGCCATTAATACGTAAGTATTATAAAAAAAATAGTTTGCAAAGTATAATTCGTATACAAAAATCGGATTTCAGCAATCAATGAATAAGAAAGAATTAAATTCGAATAACTTTACTCGTGAACCAATTTTCACCAATTTTTCCTGTAAAATTTCCGTTTAAATAGAAAATAACTTCTATAATATTCCACGAAATGAACTTAATAAATCTTCTATGGCATTATTTATTAGTTCATGTATCACACATATAAAAATAACCTTGAAAATAGTTTTAGTCTAATTAGTTGATGAGGGTCTACCATACGCACCCTAAAACTTATGTTATCATACATACATATCACTAACGCTTTAATCCCGACAAACTGGGGTAAGCAGAGCAATCGGGTGTTGTGCTGCAAGAACTCAGGTAAATTACAGCACAACACCGACCACCACGTTTGGCAAGGTTTTCGGACAAGACAGCATGTAAGGCACGAAGAGCCACCTACTGCATGATTCGGTGGAAGTCCGTGCCAAGTTGAGAGGTGGCGAGCCTGTCGCCCTTATATATTTAAAATGTATATTTATGAAATCTAAGCTTCAAGTGCTTTCTAACGATATCCCACTTTATCATTGAAATGGTGCATTCATTGCAGTGAAATACACTGCAATGTAAGTAGGAGAGTAATGCAAAAAAAAATTAAAGAAGGGTCAAGCCCTTCTTTAATTTTTTTTTCTTGAATATATAACTTTTTTTTCTAGCCGTACTAACACTGAATATTTGGTATTTTCAGATTAGTTCATGATAATTTTATGTAATGTGGCGAAAATTTCTGCTTGATCGATTCAGTATTTCTCGAGTTCTCTCTGCCTGTCTGTCTCGAGAGACAGACAGGCGGACAGATCTGTTGCCAAGGCGAATTTCCACATTTAGATGTGAGGAATTGACCCTTTCCACGTTTGGACGTCATACTTTCCACTTTTCCACTTTTAAGTTTTCAACTTTAATATTTTTCCACCGAAATTTTTTGAGTTATCAATACTTTAGAAAATAAAGGGGGCGGGGCACAGTTTGTTCAGAATTTTACCAGATTTAAATAATTTAAACAATGAAAATGAGTGCAATATCTAAGAAAATGTATATTTCTGAAATCTAAACGTCAAGTGCTTTCTAAGGATATCCCACTTGATCCTTTTATAATTTTTTTTTTCTTGAATGTTAAACTTTTTTTCTAGCTGTACTAACACTTAATTATTTGGTATTTTCAGATGTATTCATGATAATTTAACGTAATTTGTCGAATATTTCAGCTTGATCGATCCAATATTTCTCGAGTTCTCGAGTTCTGTCTGTCGGTCTGTGTCGAGAGATAGATATGTTGCCAAGGCGAATTTCCACATTTAGATATGTAGAATTGACCATTTCCACATTTGGACGTCATACTTTCCACTTTTCCAATTTTAAACTTTTCAACTTTAACATTTATCAAATGAAATTTTCCACTTTTCCATTTTTCATGTTATGTGTCTTTAAAAAATGTGTAAATTTTCTGCATTATCTCCGGCGCTGCGGGAGGTCAGCCCCTCCGCCCTTGTGTAATCGGTGCATGCGAGACGTAGCGGTTGAGGCTGTGTGGACAGCAACTGAAAACGAACAACAGCTGGAAGTTATAGCCTCAGGCAAAAAGTAGTTTCTGTAGCGAATTCAATGTACCTAATACGTATGTTTAGATGAATCATAAAAATATTTTAAAATTGACATAAGGATGAGAAGATAAATGTGGAGGAAATCCAATGTTAAACAAATAGAAAACGGAATAGTAATGATGAGAAGGTGAACCTAAAATTAATTACTACTTAAAAAAAAGACGATTAGCAATGACTAAGCAATTTTTAGACAACTATTCCTGAAGATTGTAGTATGTCTAGGTTAAGTGTTGTCTTTCCCAGATTACTTATCTCTTATCTGAATGTCTTGTTTCGTTTCATTATCTGAGAAGAATGTAAAATTAAGTAATAAACTCTTAGTAAATTTATTTATTATTATTATTACTATATTTTCAGCTATAGGATATAATAATACATATTTTTTATCGTGTACGCACGTGTATTTATTTACGTTATTTACGTGTATTTAACCAATAATTTCAAAGTCCCTCTCACTCCATGGTCGGCGTCAATATGACAGAAAGAGATCTCGAATTTGTCTCTATTTCTGGTGTAACGCTTTCTGCTGTACATTATCTCTCATTGCATTAATTAAGATTTATATATTTATTAATG
>WYDE02077655.1:0-24901 GCA_009867175.2 Adela reaumurella
TGAAAAATAGTGATTATAGTACGAGAGTAGATCCAAAAGTTCGTGGCCTTACATAGAAATAGCCACGACATTTTTTTTAATCTACCCTCGTTTGTTAGTACGATTCTTCAGTAATAAATGCCAATAAAATATGTGATCTGATACTAACCAAAGATTGACCATCAACAAGATAGCTGAGATAACAGGTATTAGTTATGGCCCGATACAAAACGAATCAGAAGAATTTGGGTTCCATAAGGTTTCTGCTCGTTGGGTCCCAAAATTGCTTTCAGCTGAACAAAAACGACTTCGCTTCACAATTTACCGCGATTGTTTAGAACTTTTTGAGGCAGATCCTGGGGTTTTTTGTCCCGTCTCGTTACCATGGATGATATTTGGGTTCATCACCATACTCCTGAATCGAAACAACAATGGAAGCAGTGTAAAAGATCTGGCTCACCCACTCTGAAGAAGGCTAAGGTTGTTATGTCGATCAACCAAGTCATGGCTTCAGTTTTCTGGGATGCACAGAAATGCGGGTTTTTTCCAAAAAGGCGAAACTATAACATTAAAATATTATTGCAACCTTTTGCGAATACTTCGGGAAGAAATAAAAAAAGACCGGGGTTTGCTGCGGAAGAAAGACAACTTCGGCTGAATCAATGTCTGAAATCCATAATTGTGCCTATGAAGTGCCCCACGCACCTTAATCGCCGGATTTAGCCCCCTCGGATTACCACCTTTTCCAAATAAAAAAAAAACTCTTAGGTGGCTCGAAATTTTAGACCAAAGAGGTAATAACCGCACCGCCGAAGTAAATGAGTATATAGGCGACCTTCCAGCATCTTTTTTTTTCCGAAGGTATAAACAAGTTGCAGGTCAGGTGGAAAAGTGCCTTGACCATGAAAAAAAAAACAAATTACTTTTGTAGAAAAATAAAATTTATAAATCCGGCTTCACCACTAACAAAGTGAGTATTTGTTTGATTTCACTTTTTAATCATTTATTGCATTAGTTCTCCATATTTATTATTTGCAATCAGCCCGCAGCACTACACAAAAAAGTGTTACCTGAACGCAGAGTGGAGATGGTATGGCGCACAGCATGCCGAGGAGACGCAGACAGAGGGACTCCACGTAGGCCAGCGCACTGTCCTCCGCCTTCAGCGTTGGGTGCACCTGCTCCAGCACCTGGATTATTATTTTTTATTAGTTTAAACTTAATGGAAGTTTAAACTAATAAAAGCACATAAAAGCGCAGCGTTTCCCAAACTTTTATCACATGACCCGGTTATTTTTATCTCCTATATATATATATCTCCTTTATTATCCACTAAATAAGTTTATACCTATTCTGGAGTGTAGGTAAAACAAAAGATAAAGAGTTTCAATTTGTTTGCATGTTTTAGGATTGTTTTACAAAAATACACTGAAATCAAAGTAAAACCACCACATTACTACTGAAGTGTGAAGCTGTTTTTTAAAAATAAAAACTACAAGTTTTCAGGAAAACATGTTATGTCCGGTTTCAATTACGTATAAATTTTTGAGGAAAAACATTTTTGGTAGAATACTTTTCAAATTACCTCCGTCGTTAAACAACATTATGAAAACTTCCGACTCTTCTCGTGGTGACTTTATCGGATTGTTCCGACGTTTCGAACAGAGTGTCCTGTTCATGGACACGGAGACGTCTGCTAGCTACTGAATACGTACTGAATACGATAAAGTCGCCGCGAGAAGAGCCGGAAGTTCTAAAAAATACAGTTTTGATATAATTCAACACAAATCGCTGAATGCCTCTATTAACAGTGGCATGCTCGTCGGAAACTGCGAGACGTGGCGACCTGTTCTTTTTTTAATGGCCAGGTATCAGATTGTGATCCACCATTTGGGAAACGCTGCTATATGGTCTAGGAGGCCATGGAAAAAAAGCTTGTGATTTTGACAAGAAAACGATTACATTTGTCGGGTTGCTTATTTATTCGGCATCAAGAACATGTCCATCTGGCAACTGGGAGCCATTGCGTTCAGAAATGGCAACACTTTAAAAGCTATCAGTTGTATCCGAAAAGTGTCAAAAACTAAAATGTAGACCTTGATAAGGTCATGGTATAAATTAAAAACATGGAAAAAAAAATTGAGCTTCAGCCTGCCAGACGACTTAAAAAAAAATCACCGATGGCAGCAGCCAGTCGGAATGTAGATTTATATTGCGGTGGTTGGTTGGTGCGGAGTCGGAGGAATTGTACAAAACTAAAACTTAGACTTTGATACATAGATAATGGTAAAATTTAAAAACATAGAAAAATGTTTGAGCTTCAGCCTGCCAGACGACTTTGAAAGTGTCGCTTAACCTCTCGTACGTCGGAAGCACCACAGTGGTGCACTATACATTTTAGTACCGACACGTCGCATGCACCACTGTAGTGCACTCAAATAGCGTGAACTTTGAACGACCATAGGACGAAGATTGGTCGCCTTTGGAGTGTGAAATTTGGCAAATATCGTTCGGCAATGTCCGTAACATTGATCTATTCGTAATAATAATAGTTTGTGGAAGAAATATTTCTCGAACGATCATTTAGATCTCATAAAAACGAGAAATTCTAAACTTCATCGAAATTTCCCAAAAAAAAAAAAAAAAGACTGAAGTAAGACCGGTACGAAAGGGCCGACGTTTGAGAATCCTTTTTAAATTTGAAACGGTCAATTTTCAAAGTCGTCTGGTCGAGTAAAGCTCAAAAATTTTTCGATGTTATAGATTTGCTAAGAATCGAGTTTGTGTAAAACTTCTTTTTGGCAGTTCTACAGATTTAAAAAAATTACAAATGAATTTTTGGGACTGAAAAGACACAGTGTCCCCAGCCTTCTGTTAACATGCAAAAGGAGGAAAAGGAACGAGACTGCTGAGTCACTCTCGGCCGATGATTACAAACAAAATGAAAAAAAAAAAAAAAAAAAACAGATGATCATTGCAGTCGACACTGCAGCTGGCATCTGTACAAAAAATTCAGTACCTAAAGAAAACATTTTTTTTTAAACTAAGCAAATAAATAATAAAGTTTTTTTTCTAAAATAAGTCTCAAAGATCCCATTGGCTAACTGAATTATTACAACCGTGCCCGGCTCTAACTCCACGCGAATTTCGTTGCGGCGACAGCATCGCGGCGTGCCGCTCTCCATATGAGTATAATTCAAATATATCGGCGAGTACAACAGATATTTCAATGAAGAAAAGAGCATTTTAATGGCAACAAAAATAATAAACGACAGAATTACAATTATTCAGAAATACTGACACATACCTAATAAGTTAACACTTTAACAGCCAAGCGTTTTATAACGCGCCTTCTCTGGTTCGCCTGCGATTTTTGGCGATATTGTAAGATTTATAAAAAAATAACTATCAGTGTTACATGCATAATTATTTTTTTATGTATAGGATGGTTTTATATATTTTGATAATAAAAATAAAAAACATATTAAAATTATTTATTTTTACTTTTAAATGAACGTCAAAATAGTGTCTGAAAGCGAAAACAAAAAAACTCTTACAAATTTTTAATTTTTTTTTAAAGTATAATCCTTACGTGTATGAAACAATTTGAAGCAGGGGTGAATACATAATGGCACATTGCAGTCTAAGCAGTAATAAACAGTCTCCGTGCGTCCACGTTTCCCGGTATTTCTATTTATTTACCATGTGTGCGTTCTTTCCTTTTTGTGAAATTTTGTATTTATTTTGTTTAGTTAGTCTTTTTCGATGTGCATTTAATACCCACCCAAAAGTTCATTGTTTTAAGTTTAACATTTTATCGTGCTATAGAATCCTATACAACTGACCCGATGAATGAATGTCCATCATTGATATACCTGATAACGACAATAACCTTAACTTCAAAGCTTTGCTTGTTGCAGTTTTCCCCAATATAACAATAAAAAATACAGCTACTTTCTACCGACTGCAAAGCCTTTGCATTGCTTTGCTCCACTGATGCTACCAATACCTTTAAAATCTGCTTTAAGTTTCTTGTTAAAATGTACTTACTTTCAAGAATAGACTTAAGAAACACTTACTACTTGTCCAAAAGACTACGGCCTAATAGGGAAGTAGGTCGGTTATTGTTAATAAGATATGTTCTCCCGACATTATTGTTGTTCTTATAGTTTACATATATACTCTAATAATTGATCTGTTCTTTGTAACTGTTACAAACTAATTAATGTTAAAAAAAATTTTTTCTTCACAATTTGTTATTACGATGTTCCTTTCATTATGATATTGTACTATATTTATGCATATACATAGTTTAGTATGAGTAGTAAGTTAGAAAATCGATTATATCTCGTATACATACATTTCAAACGTGCACTGGTACATACCAAATTATAACTGATTTTTTTTTTAGACTTTTCTGCTTAGCAGGAGGCGGACTTATTGCCAGAGGCAATCTCTTCCAGTCAACCTTTATACACTACAACACATTCGTATTGTTAGCGTGTATAGGTTTCCTCACGGTGTCTTCTTCGCCGAGGTGCATCGTCATTTTTCACACAAATTTTAACAGAGTTTTAAAAATCCGTAAAAATTGGGCGCATACCAAGTCTCGAACCCACGACCTCTCAAGTAAAAGGCGTGCAAGGGCTCACCAACTAGGCTACTCCACAACAATACTTCCTAAACTTTCATCGTTTAACAGTCTACTGCTGGACATACGGCTCTCCAATTTGTTTCCAACCCTCCAGGCACCCGGCAGCACGAATCCATCATTTGCCCGCGGCGTACAGCATGTCGTCGTCCAGGCAGACACTTTGTCTGGTATTCCCACACTTCTCTTACCTATCCAAGGTCCTCACACTTCTCTTACTTGTCCAAGGTACCCACACTTTGCTTACCTGTCCAAGGTCCCCACACTTCTCTTACCTGTCCAAGGTCCCCACACTTCTCTTACCTGTTCAAGGTCCCCACACTTCGCTTACCTGTCCAAGGTCCTCACACTTCGCTTACCTGTCCAAGGTCCTCACACTTCGCTTACCTGTTCAAGGTCCCCACACTTCGCTTACCTGTTCAAGGTCCCCACACTTCTCTTACCTGTCCAAGGTCCTCACACTTCTCTTACCTGTCCAAGGTACCCACACTTTGCTTACCTGTCCAAGGTCGCCACACTTTGCTTACCTGTCCAAGGTCGCCACATTTCGCTTACCTGTCCAAGGTCGCCACACTTCGCTTACCTGTCCAAGGTCGCCACACTTCGCTTACCTGTCCAAGGTCCCCACCAGAGTTGGTAACCGTGTTGATATTCAGCACGGATGGCAAGACGGAAAAAGCGTGTTGGACGCGAGTGCGGTGGACCGCGCACTAGGCGAGCGTGTTACCGGTCTTTACTAGGCTGGCACGGAACATGGTCGACACAGGCCGGCCCGCTCTGTGTCCGCCGACAGAGGGACGTATTTATGCAAACAAGTGATCGACAAATAAAACCAATTGACAGAACAAAGGAAAACAGGAATCATTTATGCATTTTCAAGATGATGTTCAAGAAAATGAGAGAGAAATTTGCCCTTCTAAAGTACCAATGTAAGTGTAATAAAACCCCGGTTATGTCTTACGAACAGTTTATTTGCTTGAATGCTTGTGACAAGCCGCAGAATACCTACACATACAAAGATGCGCCGCGTAGGCAGCACGCAACATCACTTGGAGCTCTATGCAACGTAACGCGACAAAACGCAACGTAACGAAACGTAACGCAACGTAACGAAACGTAACGCAACGAAACGCCACGCAGCGCTAGCCTGTCCACTGCACTTATGCAACTAAAATATTCCAACAACATAAAAACATTGTCATTATATTTAATTTTTAAAAATTAAGTTTAAATAATTAAAAATACTTTAAACATCTCTAAGTCATATACAAATATTTTCCTTAATTTTGGAACATTCGATACAAATAAAATTCATTATAAAAAGTCAATTTCGATTCTTAAGGAAAAACCAAGCTGTTTATCACAATACCGTGGGACACTAGCTCCGCCGTTAAGAAAAACTCGTCGAAAACGTAAATGTACATAGAAAGTTACTACAATACAAAATAAAGCAAAAATAAAATGTATGCGTTTTCAAATAAGCACGAGGCGTCTAATAATACCGGAAATCTAAAAACACAAGCTTAGTACAACTACGATTCATATAAAATGTTGAACTTACATCGAAAATGGAACCTTTTGCTTGTTTGAAAATACAAAATATATGTAATTAGTGAAATACGTAAATAGCCTAAAATGAAACTATGCCATTGACGCGAACATGCCTCGCATATCGACTGACATATAATGATGTCTAATAGTTTATTATGGCTGATTTACACGCGTCGTTTAATCGCTTGCTGCAAGTCGCCTGCGACTTTGCGTACGAAAGATTTAGTCAAAATTGCTTTTGGAAATGATTAAACCACAATTTTTAAATCAGCTATTTATTACCAATGCAACATTCAAAATTTATGATATAAGTAATTATTTATGTGACAGTGGCTTGCTTATAACGTTGGAAATTTAAAGTAGCCGTTAGACTCCGTACAACGTATGGAACATTTACGGAAATGAACCTGCGATTTATCATTTTGTACGCCTCTTTCGAAGTCACGCTTTAGCTGGTTGGAGAAGGATGCAACGCAATCACTGTGCTCAGAAAATTTTAAAGTGGGCGAAAATTCGGTTTTTATTTTATTATTCCAACACTAGTAGTAGTAGTAGTAATAAGGAAAAATTTACAGATTTAGAAGTATATTCAACCTATAAAATATATTTTTCCCAGCGCATTAATTTGTTCACGTTAGCTCCAATACGTTTTTATAACTAAATTCAGAGGGGGTATGGGTATGATTTTTTTCTATCGAGCTAAGTTTATCTGATAGTGTTTTCAAAAAGTTGCAGATCTGCATTGATAGATGAAGTTTTAGATACAATAATACTGGATATGTCGGGTGAGTAATATTGACGGAAAATGTCTTAGAAACAGCCGAATTTTACCTAATACGGCCCCTTAACGAGGCCTAATTCCAGGAAATACTACCTAGTTGAAAATAAAATGGTTCAGTAAATTTACAAATATTGTCATTTTTTTTATTAAGTTGGATTGAACCATAAAACGGCGTCAATAAATGTAAGGCATGTTTCGCATTAACGGAATGTGTGTACATTACAATTACGATAAAATTAATACAATTAATATTAGCACAATAAAGTATAATTATTATTTTTTAAATACATTTAATGTTTAAACACATCCAGCATCGAGAATTGTGGTTTGATTTTTTTTTCTAAAATAAAAAATAAAATTAATTTTTACATAAAACTAAAATCATCGTCAGCTTAAAGATCTGAATATAGAACAAATATACAGAACCGAATATTACGACAAATTACAACAGCCAATATCGTCTGTTTTTTTTTAAAGATGATATTGTTACGACGAATGCACCAGTAATAACGCAACCAGTCGGTTGAGTAGTCGGTTGTCGCAGCGACTTGGTCGCGCGCCTAGCCAGTGTAATGTGTGCTTAACCTTAGAGATATTGCACACTATCGACTATTCACCCGTGATTTAATCAGTGCTGACAAAATGATTAGATGAAATACACGAGTGTTTTCACAATCAAAACGTTCACATTTTCTCCAAATCACTCGTCGCTAGCGACAGAATTGTTCAGAAGAATCGACAGTGCGTAATCGTCTATGTCGTAAAACCACAATTCGTGCGGGTCCGTAGAGCTAGTCACGAAAGCGACGCACTACGGGGCGTCGAGGCGAGGGGAGGGGGCTACAGTGTCAGTACTGGGGGTAGGACGCGCCAGCGGGGCGACGAAGCGTTGACAGTCACAGGGGACGGTTCGACAGATGTCACTTGAGCAAAACCATTACACTACCGTAGTCAAAACGCCCAAATCTAAGGCCAATTGGACTATCAGATATTCTTGAACCTATAACTTGCCATCGATTGCTCGCTCCCGTACTTAATCCAAAAATGAGCAGTCATTTACAAGCGCAATAATGAGCATTATTCTGATTCAGTGATTTAGCGTGTGAACTCGATTCTCCATCAGAACCATTGGAGCTCGATGTCTGAATTATGCTTGCTTACGTATGTCCTAAAGTCTATTTTTTCCAAGATGAACTAAAATGACATTTCACTGACATTACAGCGTTGCCACCTTTAAACTATAGTGATGCAGTAGATAAAAATATTATCGATTAATCGATTGAATGATCGATATGATGCAATTTTATTATGAAAAATATTATCGATTAATCTAATGAATGGAATAATCAATAATATTTTCAACAACACCTACATAACTACTTAAAATTTGTGTTAAAGTGGCAACGCTACAAACGTCACTTTAGTCCGTCTTGGAAAAAAATATACTGTAGGTGTACGGCCGGTAATTCATTGACTGTAAAGTCAGTGGAGGACCAGTGGTGTGTGATATAAGGCTTCCATAAGTCATCCGAACTCATTATGCAGTGAGTAAGATGTGCCATAAGTAAGGTTGTCGCTCAAGTGACAGCTGTCAAACTGTCGGCTCGCGAGGCAGCGGCGGCGATGGCTAGATCCAGCCGACGGTGTAGCTGCGGCTGCGGGAGTGGTGACTGATGCGACGGAGCCGGCAAACTGTTTAAACAGTACAATTTAATATTACACGTGATTATAGGTCGCACTTAACGGTATGTGTTATGCTAAACATACAAAATCTTTCGGGCGAAATGTCAGTGAAAAAAATGGTTATCGTGGAGTCGTTCATCGAACGATGTCTAGAAGACTTCCTAATGACAAAACGACTCAAGAGCCACACAATTCAGTACAAAAATGGATAAAATGGAGTCAGCACCGAGTGAGCACCAAGCATAGATAATCCCTCATAATTAAAAAACAAATATCCTATTAAAAAAAATTATTAGAAAATATCTTGAGATATAAAGAATTTTAACTGAGTTCAATCATTTGGCACGTAAACATAAAAAAAATAAATTAATTTTTACATAAAACTAAATTCATCGTCAGCTTAAAAATCTGAATATAGAACAAATATACAGAACCGAATATTACAATAGATATAATAGATGGGTCGCTTATAACGTACGACGCTGAGGGAAAGTTCATAACGATGTATTTTCTGTCTAAGGTGCAGCTTCTGTGAAAGGTTGTACCGAAGGGTCTGGCTGGACCAACCATTCATTGTTTCGCATTCAAATTTTCCATATAAATTCAAGTCCATAATATTGAGTGGCTTTTAAATGTAAACATAAAACTATATGGAATAAATATTGGAGCACCAAAAATGTGTTTATTGGAGGTATTCATGCCAGTCAACTGAGTCAAGGGCATTTTTAAGAGGAGCATTCGTAACATTTATAACATAATCTTCAACCATTATACACGTTATACATACTATACAAAGAATAATTTAATGTATACAAAATAATACAATGTCATATTGGCTTCAAATACATATATATGTACACAAGGAGCGGGTGCATTCACACATAATATACCACTTACTGAAAATAAATTTGCAAAAGCGGGTGTGCTGAAAACTAGAAATAAAAAGCGATACATAATCTTACTTCAGAGACTTTTGCTTATACTTTGTTCACAAAATTTTTTGACATGGACAGAGTGAGAAAGAATTATAAAGACAAGTAGTGGAATCCTTTTTCATTTACTGTAGAATCAACCTTACTTAAAGGTGACTGCGACCATTGCGAAAAACCTACCCCCACCCTAAATCTTAGTTTTCAAATAACTTAGAAATTATTATAATTATTGTAATTTTTCAGAAAAATGTTGTGTAGTGTTAAATAGTCCGCGTGCTTGTGCAAAACTTTTTTAGCACTATAACAACAAACAGTTTTCAAAAAGTTATTTGAAAACTTAGATTTGACATTGGGGTAGGTTTTGAAAGTCGGCAGTAGTCCTCTCAAGAATCGTCAGTGGGATTTGATATATAATTTTTTTTTTTATATAAATGTATCTATGAATGACGATTTGTTTCTATATGAATAATTTGTAGAATCTGAATAGTGAGCGAATTGGGAAACAGACAATGTCTTAACCATTGCAGGATAGCTCAAGAGCTTGAGGTAAATCTGAATATTTCGGTTGCCACTCACACACAATGTGCCCGGGCTGGAATTGTGAATCTTATCGACTTGCTATCACAGTACCAAGTTATTTCTATATTATTTTTGTGATATCGTTAACGTAATAAACTAAGCATTGTGAGCACTCTACCCGACAAGAATTAATTGACAAAATCGAAATTTCTCATCCGATAGCAATTGTCCAGTTTATCGATGTCTGGTCATTTTGGGAGGGTAAAACGACAAGTGACGTCGATTGAACTAAAATCAAAATTCCGGTGTCAGTCAGTATTCTTGCTGATCACCACGCTATGTGGTGCGGTGTTACCAGGTGTACGTATTGAAATTCCACCAAACGCGTTTTAGTATTTAACTCTCACAAGACAATTATTACATATAGCAAATAATTACATTTTAAAGTTTGAATGCACCAGCTTTTAAATATTTGGTCAAATAATAGGTGGTAATTTTTACGAAATGACAAAATTTGGTAGAAGTAATATTGTTTGTCGGGGAAAGAGAAGGGTGGGGTCGATAGCTCAGTTTGGTATCGCATTGTCACTGCCCTCTCCGTCAAAGGTGCATTCATACTGCCAGTTTTCATACACTTATAGATTTAGTTGATGTAATAGACATATAGATAGGTCGCTTATAACGTACGACGCTGAGGGAAGGTTCATAATGATGTATTTTCTGTCTAGACAATTACGTTTTACATGAAACAAAAAAGTCTATTCTCTCAGAGATAGGAAAACGAAAAGATTCGGAATCCCAGCCCTGGATGCATATTAAAAGCTGAAATCGTGTTGATTTCAATTGTATGTCTTCGGAGAGAGGTTGATAGCGGGACCGACGAATCTTTGCATCCTAGTCATCACCGACTAGCTGATGAGGGTTTGCCGCGAGCCGAAACGTTATGCATGCTAGAGTACTATAGTGGGCACTTGTTAGTCCCAACTTGCTACTGCCAATGGGCCCAGATTTGTCGGTGAAGCCATAGTTAAGCCGAGTTCCAAACCTACGACAATATACAAGTATTTTTGTACCGAGAGAAATGCATAGCGTAAGCGACTATGGTGCATTACTATTGTTACATGTGATAGACACTAGAGTGGTAGATACGTACGGGAGGGCGTTGTTCAAGGCTCTACGAGCTCGCCTGGCTGCAGCGCTGCTGGCGTACTGTGAACACACGCACACGTACACATACACATACAAGCGACTCCGGTCAACACTCTCCCTACTGTGGATCACAAACTCCATTAACAAACTAATTATGGTTTTTTTTTCCGTGTGAGACTTTTTTGGGTAAATGCAATCTGTAATTTTGATCTGATGATGATTTGAGCTTTCTTTTCACACATTTTAAATTTTTTAATTATTTACACATTTTTTAATAATGTTGTTTTTTTATTTTTTTACATTTTTCTTATTTGGTGAGTATTGTATTGACAAATTAATTTTTTTTTCATATATTATTTTATCAATTTATCTATCAATGATGATTGATTAGTCTTTTTTACAACATTACAATTTACAATTTTATCTTTTGCTGTAAGTATTTGAATTGAGAGTCAGATTAACCAGACTCTCTAATTACAAGTAGTATAACAACTATAACTAGTGGTACTCTATAGTTAGTCTCTACATGATATGAGAGGATTTTAGTCATACACTTCCACGGTCACCAATCGGCTTGGAAGTGGGTTTCCTCACGATGTTTTTCTTCACAGGAGCGGCCATTTAGCACAAATTTTAAAGTTATTAATATTGTGCTCCCAGTGAGTATCGAACCCGCACCTCCTGCATGAGATGCGTGCCCCTTGCCCGCTCGGCCAATCTGACACTCCAATCCGGACAATATTAATTATTATTTTATTTATTCATTACTCTTTAAAAAAATCAATCAACAATTACCAAATTATCTCGAAAGACAATATTGAGAAGATCCACAGTAGAGAAATGTTACAAAAGTAATTCAGTACTGAAAATTGTTGATATTTTACACATAATTATAAAAATCAGTGCTGAATTACTAAAACATAACATAGTAAATACAATAATAAAAACACTTCAGGAACATGTCATTATGCTCATACTTTAACAAAAAGTGTGCTGAAAAAAAATTCTAAAGTTTCCACAACATTTTGTAACAAACGTTACACATCATGCGTGAAGATTTCCCTTCACATTGATTCGCTCAACCTGTTAGTATCGGATGCACGCACACACACGCACACACATGCTTGTTACTCAAAGACGGTTAGTGCTCGTCGTATGACGTTATCATCGAAGGCCAGACTCGTGACATAATGAATGATCGGTGCCCAGTCCCGGGAGGAGACCTCATCGGTGCCTAATAAGCCGGCAAGTCCGTTAGAAGCGCCTACACTGAAATGCGAGTTTCAACATTAGATTGTGAGTTATAAATACCGTGGAATAGACAATATAAGCACAATGCTTACGAATCGGACACGTAATGTATTAGCGGAAAATTCCACTTGCGGCGATCGCGTCGTCGGCAGTATGTAATCAAAGTTGAGTTATTTTTAGCAAAATTTATCAATTTAAATAAAAAAAATGTACCATATATAGGCATTCATTTACTTTATGGGTCTAACATTTGCGAGACACATACGTATGCCCAAGTTCCAACCTCTATTCGCTCCCCTCCTCTGCCAATGGTGTTCGGTGAAGCCGTCGCAAGCTGAACCGATAAATGTCCCATCTTGGAATTCTCGACACCTTGAAATTTGGAAGTGGCTAAAATAATAGTGACTTGTACATTCCACGGTATTTATGTAAATTCAGCTGACGCATTCTCTGCCAAACGTTTGCAGAAACGGACTTTACCGATGTTCTCCCGTACTAATATCGGTACGTTCTACGCTGCCCTCGCGTCTAAAAACGAAACGGTTAAAATGTTAGAAAGTATAAATTAAAACAACAATCTGTACGTGTTTAAGAAAATTAGTCGGCAGTGTGAAGTCTGTAAAGAGTTGATTCGTCCTCTGTCTAACCATGCACGGCAACACAAGAAGAGATAGAATTCAAATAAGCAAGTTATTGCTGAACACGTGAAATGATTAATTAAAAATATGTCACTTCCCCACATACATTTTCTTACTTTAAAACTAAACTTTTAAACTTTACCCTTAATTCAGAAAAATGGTTAAAAGAAGCGCCTATTTCTTTTACATTTAGTATGCTTTCAAATAAACGAAATACTTTTTTTTTAAACTTCTAATTTTTCATATGCAAAAAAAAAAATTAAAACTTAGATAAAATAAAAGTAAAAAAAGTCTCTTCCCTAAAAATTAAATAACTTATTTAAAAAAAGTTGACCATCCATTTGGAGGTTAGGCCTAAACCTGAAAATAAATAGATTGAACATTTCTCTGAAATTTCCACACGTTTTCGATCAAAATGCTCAGTTTGCCCAAACGTAACAAATCCCAGGTACTACAGACCTGATATTACAACTTAGTCACCTTGTATAACCAAATGGAAGGAAGAACATTTCTAAACATTTATCCCACTAAGTGACATATTTTACTGCATCGCCAACAACTAGAAGCGTCACGTCAAAAGCGTGGTTATTGTTGCGGCCGTGCTAGTCGCCACTCCGTCTGACCTTATTGGCTACGCGCCCCCTTCTTATGCAGGTTGTTAAAGAATCTGAACTGGAGTCTCAGGGTAAGGTCTTTCCGTACTGCAATGATACAACGATACACGGATGTATTTCATACTTTGGGCGGTCGGACGCTCGATTCCCTCCGGGGGTTCGAGGCGGTGTCTACTGGAATGCAACACAGAATGCGGAGCGTGCTTTGTAAGAGAATACAGGCAACTTAAGTTTAAGTTTATGATTAATACAAGTTTTATAGTTCCCAAGTTGTCCGTGACCATAGACCATAGTCCACTACAATTGTCTCTTTCTACGGACACAAGCCATGCTGCTACGTCATAGCCCCGTTACGACGTCGCTATCGTTCTCTCGTTCTCAGTTGCTTCCTGATAATAAGAGTGAGCGAGAAACACGGCATTGCTCAGCCTTCGTCAGGCGATCCATCGTGATCGTCGCGTTTCTCTGACACTCTTACCATCATGAGGACTGTGAGAACGAGAGCGTTATAGCAACATAGCAGTGGAGCTACGACGTAGCAGTAAGGTTTTTTTTCCGTAGAGAGAGACAATATAGACTCAATCTATACTATAGGACATCGGTTCAGTCAGTTGTCCGTACTCGTTTCCCCTTATACCTAAAGTGTTGCTACAGTGATACCTCCCTTATAAGGTAGGATTACATCGCTCCCATTGAAAAGTGGTAAGATTTCTGAGCGGGCAAGGAAGCAAAACTTTGACGTCCCGCCAACAAGCTGCTCCTGTACCGTGATGTCCCTTAAAACCAAAGCTGTCTCTCTTACTAAGCACGCGTGTGGGGTGGGGGTTAGGGGTACGTGTACTGGTGTCACATGGGATGCTTCGCCTCATCTACTCACGAGTGAGGGTTGGGGTTTATATCGGGCGGCTGCGCTTTCACGAATCTTTCCTCCGTTCTCTCATCGTTGAGTTCCTTGGTGGGTGTGAGGGGCTCTACGCTCGGCGGCGTGAGCGACAGAGACAGCTCGGCCGTCGCGATGCCTTCGCTCGGCTTGATGGAGCCACGAGTGGAGCGCGGAAGTCGAAGGCTGAGCGACGCGCTAGCTAATTTTCTGAGCCGGCAATCTGATCCAATATCAATCGTGTTTGATGTCTATTTAGATGGTGGTTTTGTGATAATATTTAGCCGACAAGTACGGCTCTTCACGTGACAGTTGGATAGGTAATTTTTCAAATAGATGAAACGCTTCGTTCAAAGCGTATGAAAATTTGTAATTTAGGCATCATGAGGAAAGACGCAAGCGTTTCATAATGTTATTCGATATCCGAGGTAATTACAAAAGTCTACAATATTTAGCATTATATATAATGATTTTGGAGTAAAACGTACTTTTCAAAAATTTCAACAAGTTACAAACCGGATAATGACTTGTCCAAAAGAAAGGCAAAAAATTGTGGTTGAAATCATTACATTTCTTGAGACATTTAAGAATTTGGAGATAATTTTTTAAACATAAAAATATTGCATCTTTGAGTTTTATCAATGCATGTTAATTTCTGACCCAATTAAGATATCAAATAGTACTACTAGTTGAACTACAAAATTCTAGACACGGAAAGTTGAAAGAGTTATAAATATTTCTACAAAACCACCAAATAACTATTTATCAATAAATCACACACCCTTCATAATATGATGTGAGACACGATTTGATTCGGTAATGGCTGACGCGAGATTCAGTCCTAGTACTTCAGGTTTTAAATGGTTTGTACCGTAACAATGTGAACTATAAAAGATACTATGGATATTTATATGGTTTGTGAGTGTATGTCATGCTAGAAATGTACTGGCATTGAATAGTAAAAGCAATGAAACATGTGTATGATAATTAGCCCTACTACGACTTTACTATCGCCTTCTCATTTTAAGTTGCCTCCCGACGTTATGAGTGAGCTAGACACATAACGCTCGTCATTCGTCGGGCGATTGTTGCGACATCTCTTGCTCACTCTTATCGTCGGATAAGTCGCAGCGGGGCTATGCCGTAACAGCATGGCTTGTCTCTGTAGAGAAAGACAAGGGCAGTTGGCTATTGTATGACTGCTCCGAATGGGAAAGGACTCTTAAAATCATGCTTACAAATAAGAGACTTCTGCAAGCATATCTGCAATGCTTTCGGAACGGCGCCATCTCCGTGTTGATACAGCAATGTCAGTGCGATTCCCTAATGTTAAAGTATATTTTTTTCCAAGATGAACTAAAATGACGTTTCACTGACATTACAGCGTTGCCACCAATAAATAATAGTGATGCAGTACATAAAAATATTATCGATTAATCGATTGAATGATCGATATGATGCAATTTTATTATGAAAAAATTATCGATTACTCTAATGAATGGAATAATCGATAGTATTTTCAACAACACCTACATAACTACTTATAATTTGTGTGAAAGTGGCAACGCTGCAAACATCACTTTAGTCCGTCTTGGAAAAAAATATATTGTAGATCGAATGATTGATTGTAGATTCATGAGCCGTTAGCTCAATATATCAGATCCCTCCCTTTCTACCGCTAATGAAAGAAAGAGAGACATGAAGTTTGAAGGGGCCGATAGTGAGATGTAATGTTTCGAATATAGTGAGTTTTAACTGAAGAATGTCTGAAAAGCATCCTGAAAGTGAGTGCAAGCCTTCGTGGTTTTCAGCTTGTATGATGAAGCTATCCGAGTGCCATTCTTTCATTCTGAACCCATTCACATAACCTGAAATAGAGCTGCAAAGGAAACATTATTATTCTAGAAGCATTCCTCTTGAGATATCATTTTTAATTTAATTAGTCCCGATTGCACCAAAAACAAATTAGCACTATGGCTATCACTAGAACATGACTAACACTAACGCTATGTAGCACTAGAATTATATGCCTATTAGCCATAAAATTCTAATAAACCACTACTTATAATTTGTGTTCAGTGCATATAATTGACGCTTCATAATTAGTGCTTAATTTGTTGACGGTGCAAGCCCTTAGTAGGGTTATAATTTGTATGAAAATTCAAAATATATTTTTAAATATTAAAGATTTCCGTGGAAGAATGCTGCACACACATAAATAAGTTGACTTCTTAATATTTTTTATGGTACAACTTTGTAATGAACACTTTCGCAGCCGGGCTTTTCTAAAAGTACTGTTCTGACTAAAGGCTGATAGGAAACCATGTAAAAATTACTGTACTGAATAAAGACGGATAGGAAAGTTGTTAAAAGTACCGTAATGACTGAATGACCAACAGTAAAGTTTTGTTAAAACTACCATATTGACTGAATGACCAACAGTAAAGTTTTGTTAAAACTACCATATTGACTGAATGGCCAATAAGAAATATTTGTTAAAAGTATTGTACTGACTAAAGACCGATAGGAAACTTGTTAAAAGTATCTTACTGACTGAACAACCGATAGTAAACTTTTGTTAAAACTACCGCACTGACTGAACGGCCAATAGGAAACTTTTATTAAAATTTATGAACTAAGGATAAGAAATTTTTGTGAAAAGTATTGTACAGACTGCATGGCCGATAGGAAACTTTTTCTCAAAAGTACCGTACTGACTGAACGGACAAAAGGGAACTATTGTTAAAAGTATTCTACTGACTGAACGGCTGACAGGAAACTTTTGCTAAAGGTATCGTACTGCCTGAACGGCTGACACAAAACTTTTGTTAAAAGTAGAGTACTCAATGAACGGTCAATAAGAACTTTTGTCAAAAGTACATTACAGACTGTACGACCGATAGGAAACATTAGTAAAAAGTATTAAACTCACTGCACAGCCGATACAACATTTTTGTAAAAGAACAGTACTGACTGAATGGCCCATCAGAAACTTTTTTTAAAAGTATCATACTGACAGAACTGTTGATATGAAATTTTTTTTAAAAGTACAGTACTGCATAAATTCCGATCAAAAACTTTTGTTAAAAAAGTTGTATAAACGGCTGATAGGAAACTTCAATTAAAAGTTTAGTACTGACTGAACAGCCGATAGGAGACTTTCATTAAAAGTATCATACTAACTGAACGGCTGCTAGGAATCACTCTATCTATACCCTTACAGTCGGCTCATAAGCACTAACTTTGGTGGCCAAGCCAGACCCGGATAATAATTAATTTATTATGGAACTTGTTTCGTTGCGAAAGTGTCAAATTGTAAAATGTTAAAAATAAATTGCTGATAAAAAGCAACAGGTTTCTGGGATGAAGAACTCACATAGGCTCTACGAAATATGAAATTTGGATTAGGATTTGTTGTAAATAGTAAATTTCACATTATTTCTTTATCCCAGAGCAAAGTTCTTCAATTAACATAACAAAAACCTATTTTATGTTGTTTTTTTTTTTACATTTTATTATTTTGATGTTTTTTAATTTCCAAGGACTGAGAAGTATATCTTGTGAAAAGAGGAATAATGGAACAGAAGTTCGTATGGAAGGGAAGCCCAAGCGGAAGAGAAAGCATTATTCGGGGGAAGCCCACGCGGAAGTGAAGCTAGTGGGAGGATAAGGCTCACGCAGAGGTGGAAGCTTTTAAAAGAAATATTTGTCTAGCTTATCAGAAATTTCACAGGGTTCAAAGCAAATCCATAAGGATTTCTTGAAGTTAGCTGCATGGAAGGACTATGACCAGAAGATAAATCTAGGAAAAACAGTTTGATCTCCCAAAGAGGAGTTATTGGCTGCATGAAAGAAAATCTTTCACATAAATAAAAAGAACCAAATTTCTTGGATTGGGTTCTTGTTCTTGGGTTTCCTTGGGATTTGAAAACTTTAAACAAAATAAGAGAGTAAACAATTTAAACAGAAATGAAAGTGTCAGAACACTGAAATAAATAGAAAAGGGGAATTTACACAAAAGTGCAATCACAAGAACTTTACAAGAAAGTTTTATTATGACATAAGCCCGGACGGCTAATACATCTGAGAAAAGGCAAAGAAGCTGTACATAAAGTGTCATGGGAAAAGAAGCCCGATTGGAAAATAAGACCGGTCGTAAGAGTAGACAGTCGGGAGAGAAGGCCTGTGGGAACAGAAACCCTGTGATAAGAACAGACAGGTCGAAAGACAATGAAATCGGAAGATAAGTCCAGTCGTAAGTGCAGACCGTCGGAAGAGAATGCCGGTGGGAAGAGAAGCCCGGTGGTATGAGAAGCTTGGTGGAAAAAGAAGCCCGGTCGAAAGGGCGTCACAACCGGAAGAAAAGCTCAGTCGAAAGAGAAGCCCGGTAGGAAAAGAAGCCTAGTCAGAAGAGAAGCCCGGTGGGAAAAGAAGCCCAATCGGAAATGAAGCCCGGTCAAAAGAGCAGACCGATTGGAAGAGAAGCCCGATGGGGAGAGAAGCGCGCACGAAAAAGACTCACTTCTGTCGATGTTGCGCTGTAGATGTGAGGCGATGCGGTGGCGCGCGTCGCTGTACTCGAGGTGAAGTCCCAGCCGCAGCAGTGTGGGGTTCTGTTCCACCAGCTGTGTGATCTCCATCTCTATCTTGTTGCCCAGCACTTGTGACCTCTGCAACCACAAGCATAAGCATTAACATCAGTACGGGGTTTTTTTTAAGGGGAAAGCCGGGGACGGTTACACGCCCATGATGAAGAAGGTTGTTTTTTTTTATGAGAACCGCAATGGGTGGCTAGCTCGATGAAAGGCGTTCTCATTCAAAGTAGCCAATATCAAGTTGCTTTCCGAAACTATGCTCAACGAAGTACCATGTCTAAGGCTAAGCCCGATAAGCATCTCACCAAGAGCCCTCCATGTCAACAGAGCAAAACTACGAATTATTGTAGGGTGGCTTACTGGTTGGTCTTCGCACTCTTAATATGCCTGCAGGCAGAGAAACCTCTACCCGGTGCTGCTAGAGTGCGAGGAGGTGGCAGACTTAAGGCAAGGGAGCTAGGAGGCCTGACTACAATTCGAGAGGTGGCTGTAATGATACAGAGGGAGTATGCTGCTCCTTGAAAGAAGTTGGCTGGTTGGAGTACGGTAGCAGGACGTTCAACAGGCCATCAATAAATTGAAATTAAATTATGTTTATTTTCTCTTAATTCAACAGATACAAGCATAATTTTGTAATGAAGAAAAAAAAACAAAAAAAGGCTAAAGGACAAGTCTTTGCCGCTACACACTCGCTCGTCTCCGAGCTGTTGTGTGCGGCAATGAATTTAAGCCTGCCCCAATGGACTTAAGAGGACGCTTCGTCACTCGCACTCCATACAAAATGTCTTAGTTTCTCACACCCCATTTTTTAAACTTTGGATCTTGATAAATTAGGTTTCACAACATCAACTACTATATTCCCATAGAAATAGAAAACTGAAAATGTTTTTACTGTAACAAATATAAGGCTATAAAGTTAGTGAATGAATGAATGTAAATTGCGCAGTAAATATCTCTACATTAGGAACAAAATTTGAGGAACAATTTTGAATGACATTTTAGGATACTTTAATGACCAAGACCTACTCTACTCATCCCAAATACATTGATCCAAGAATACAAGAAGCTGCCCAAAGATAGGACTAAAAAATTACTATTTCATTTACAATTTTTTTTAAATTACCGTATTCGCTGAACAACATTTTCCAAACTTCCGGCTCTTCTCTCGGCGACTTTATCGGATTGTTCCGACGTTTCCGATAAAGTCGCCAATCTGATAAAGTCGCCGCGAGAAGAGCCGCAAGTTTTCAAAATGTTTTCTGATAAAATTTGTTGACGGACAAACATGAGAGCCATTGCCACTTGCCTTCATAAATCTGTACCGACACATACACACCGGACAAACTCATACAATCCTCATTGAACTTACAGTTCCATGGAAAAGTAAGACACCACAACTTCAAATTAAACAAGTACTGCAACTAAGGAGGAAAGTGTTGAGCTACGCTTGCAATAATGGCTTCACCGAACATATCCGGGCCCATTGTGAGCAGAGGGTATCCATAGAGGTCAGGACCACCGGGAGGCCGCACCAGTCTCCAGCATGACTACGTTTTGGCTTGCTGCGAGCCCATGTCAACCAGTCTGCAATAAGTAGTACGTGGAGAATCGCCAGCCCCACCCTCGACCCCTCTCTCTTTAACTATCCATATTTCAGATTCCTCCAATAACGCTTTTGAAGCTCTCTCCATGTGTGAGCTTTAGCATCAACCTGGCAGGCCTAGATTATTAATATTTTTTTTTAAAGATTCTTTAACCCTTTAGCTATTTGATATTTCACACGTGCGCTCGATTCTCGGCCGACACCGCATGTCGTCGCTCGGGCGCCGCGTGGACACTCTCTGCCGCTCTCAATATATTCTGTAATGTCTCGGTCATTTCCTAACCTATTCGCGCAAACTAAACTTTTATCTATGTACAGCTAACTCATCTTGCTATGTACAGTCAGCAATATTTCGGGGAAAAAGAGGTTGTCAACAGGTATTTTCTAGTGAAAAAAAAATACTATTCTTTGGTTGATTTCATTTTTGTACTCAATCCCGTCTCTTCTTCAATGCATGTGTTCGGTTTAAAACGCGCACCTCTGCCGACAACAGTACCTACGCGCCGTTAGCTAGGCAGCGAGGCTCGAGGGGAGACGGCGCCGAGGCGCGGGGAACATACCCTACCTCCGCGACGCCAGTGCGACGCCGCCGGCGGCCGGTCGGTTTTTTAGTCAGTCGCTATGTCGCTCTTGCGCTGATAGACGCGCCTGTGTGGCGTGAGTTGGACCGACGCGGTTAGTAGATCGCAAAGTCGTTCGGATAGTCGTTCTCTGATAGCAGAGGTGGAGTAGACAGCTTCAACTAGAAGGTTGGACAAGGAATTGGTGTCTAGCGCGTTAGGGTGGGCCAACCCGCGCACCAAAGTGACGGAATCGACGTGTGATTGTGATCAAGTGTTCCAAATTCTCCTGGATCGGCGGAGAGGTGCTCCAGCAAGGGACTGGATGTGCAACTGAGGCGGGACCTGTTCGTCTTTCGGGATTGCCGGGCTTCGAGGAACACCGACGCGAAGGTCGTCAACCGGTATAATTTATAGTGTAATTTTATTGGCCAATATCTTTGCATTCTGAAGTTGTGATAGTTGGCGGAGTCGTGTCTGGTAGGCGCAGCCCGACCGGAACCACCCCGCATGGACCTCAGGTGAGTGCCGCCGCCGTCTTTGCATATGTGCGTTCCCGTCACTGATTAGTCAAAGGAAAGTGGGTGTGCGTCTGAATTACTCCTTTTTGGCGGAGAACAAGCATGCTTGTGTCTTTAAGGCATTAAAGCTTACGAGGTTGGATTCGCCCCAGTCAGCTACTCTTTGTAACGTTCAATCCATCTTGGGACACAAGCATGTCTCTCTCCGCATCCGCAGAAATTGATGGAGGATGTGTAACTGTGGGTTTTTTTTTATTGGTTACGGTCTGTCGTTAGCATATCCAAGGTTGCTGGATTTGGGCATATTGGGCCTATTGGGCATATTGTCAGGCCTGCCAAGATCAACATTAAGCTCATACATGGAGAGAGCTTCAGAAGCGTCACTGGAGTCATCCTACAGTATATGGATAGTTAGAGAGAGGGCGGTCGAGGGCAGGAGCAGCAGTAGTAATTCTTCATGTGCTAGTCATCGCAGACTAGCTGATGAGGGCTTGCAGTGACCCAAAACGTAGTGCGAGACTCCATCTTGCGGCGCCGCCTGTTGGTCCCGACCTCGTTCGACACGCTTCTCTACTGCCAATGGGCCCGGATATGTTCGGTTAAGCCATTGAGTGCCGAGTTCAACACCTTCTATGTCTTTGTCCAACAAGTCATTGATGTGCAGGAGGAAGAGAGTAGCTGACAGAACAGATCCCTGCGGTCACAGCTTTAGTTTCTGAGGCAGAACCATCCACCATGACGGGTATGCTGCGATCTTTGAGGAAACCCGCAACCCACTTACACAACCCGTCAGGGAGGCCGTAACTTGGAAGCTTGCCGAGCAGACTAGCATGCCAGAACTGATCAAATACCTCGGAGATGACTAGTGACACTGCAAGAGATTCGCCGTGGTTTTCGATTACTTCACCCCATTTTTGAGTCAGGTATATAAAGAAATCACATCTTGAGCGTTTGCTGCGAAAGCCAAATTTAATGTCGCTCAAGAGTTTGTTATTCTCGAGATGTACTAGGAACTGGGTAGTTACAATGCGCCCCACGACTTTGGTCCAAGGCAGGCAAATTAGGTAAAACGGATTCAGACTGATCTCTTTGCTGTGACAGTAGGAGCAGTAAGTGGTAGTCCTCTACACTCAACAACAGCCTCTCTACAGTCTCTTGAAGAATCTAAGCTTTCCAAGAATGGCACAAAGCTCATATATGGAGATAACTTCGAAAGCGTCACTGAAGGCATTCTACAACACATAAATAGTTAGAGAAAGGGACTTTTAGAGAAGGACGCGGGACTACTGGTTCTTCACATCATAATGTCATAGTCTGTGACTAGCTGATGAGGGTTTGATGCTGGGAACTAAAGCGGCCGCTTGCTAGTCCCGACTTTCGATGGCTCCTCTAATGAAAATGGAAATGGGTTAGGTGATCATTCGCACGAGATATGCTGACTGTATACCTGGTTGGAGGCACGGAACTCCTCAATCTTGGTGGTGAGCAGAGCCTTGGTGAGTGCAACGATGCCGGGCGGACTGATGAAGTTGGTCTCCACATTGAGCACGCGCAGGGTCTGGTTGTTCTCGATGGCGGCAGCGAGCTGCAGCGCTGAGCGGTCATTCAGTCCCACATTCACCAGGCACAGCACCTCCAGCTGAGTGTTACTCTTGAGCGCCTCAAACAACCGCTCAAACTTCTCGTCGCTTATATTCTGCAAAGGAGTACGCACAACATGAACCTTTCTGGACTAAAGCACACTTACTTAACATGTCGCACATAAATTCTACAAAGACTTTTAATTCTTGGAAACCTTTATGATTTGATGTAAGAGTTTGGGCTCATGAGCAATATTGTCACCGAATGTGAACCACTAGTCACAGTAGTACCCGTATTCTTAACCCGTTGAATCCCCGCCTTGAAAATAGTGCTCCAGCCCTTGAGTTCCAGACTTTTTCGCGCGTCGCGGCCTTGAGCGCCGGCCTTGACATATACTCAAATATCTCGTAAACCAATCAAGTTACATCAGTAAAATATTTTGCTCCGTAAAGAAGATGAAATTATCTACAAATCAGTGTCAAAAAGTCCACGGCACAAGGATTTAAAATTAGCAGAAAACGTAGCCCAAAAAACTTCGAAAATTCAATAATTTTTTTTTCAAATGCTCAATATTCCTTTACAATATTTATATAATTATATTCGTAAATAAATGTACTTTTTGAAATAATAAAGTTTTATATGTGTTTTCTTTACAGAAATTGGAGAAATCCGAAGTTGCGTGACGCGGGCGATTTATTTTTATTTATTTTCACACTTTAGCATACACAAGTTAGTTTAGTAATATTAGTTAGTGGAAAGGTAATTTCATAAGCTAGTGATCTGACACTGTCACTCCTATAGAAAAATGTGAATTGAAAGAGCTAGAAAGCATAAAGTGTGAACATGCCCCCGCGTGCTAATAAACTCAGTGCAGAGGGACGCGCGTCTCTTATGGGAGCCTAACTACGGGTTGAATATTATAAATTTTTTATTTTTTCCTTTTTTTATATAATATGGAAAACTCAGATGATCAATTATCTTAAAAACTATATATGGTAGCCAATAAAAGTTTCACTCTTTTCAATCTGTATACTACTGCTAACATAACTAAACTAACTAAACAATATCATACATATACGTAAACAATATCATACAATACGGCAACAAATTGAAGAGAACACGTCACGGTCCGGGTGGTGAAGTTGTTAACGCAGTATCAGATAAAACCAAGGGTCCCAGGTTCGAATCCGGCTCGGACGTTTTTCTTAATTCGTTTTCCATATTTTTTATTATCGACTTGCACGCTTAGCAAGAAAAAGCGAACAAAAACTTCCAAAAGTAATGATAGTATAAGAACGAAAGATAGAAAGAAAGCATATATTTTGTCTGTTTGAATATTACATTTAGCTATTATATTCTTTTACATAAAGAACACGAGAAAAATGGGCCTGGCACAGCCTATGCCGCGACACA
>WYDE02077656.1:0-18020 GCA_009867175.2 Adela reaumurella
GGGAAGTGCTGACATGGCACCACCTACATAACTCACCAAGGTGTTTAGGCTGACATCACTGGTACCAAAAGAACTGGAGAATTAGGTGATGTAGCCTTCCCTGTCAGTTTCCATAAAAAAATCCAGAACTTCCAACAATCCAGTTCATCGTCCATTGTGAAACTATTTCCCATTAAATGGAGATATGTACCGGAAGCTCCGTCTTGTGTTACAATGTGGATGAAGGAACTGCCACAGCTTGCATGCCCTTGTGAGGGTGTTTATGTGAATGCTCACTGCTCACGTACGTTTTGCGTGTGTACGAGTTCATGATGTGCACTGAATGTCACCCGCGCGGTTGGTGCAATTGTGCACCCCTTACCATTCTAGACCCCTACTCATTTTTTTTTCAATTTCCTTTTAATTTCTTCACAAATTATGGCAAGAGTCAAACATATTTATCCAACAAAACTGAAAAAATCTGTCATATTCACGTCGCATACCACGTATGGTATGGAGAAACGCCTGAATGCACACGACTATATTGTATATGCACGTTGTATAGAACTAGCAATTCTAAGCTTTGTGCATTATATATGTCATTCTGTAAGTGAGCACGAAGGTTGAGGTGTGCGCTTGATTTTATTTTTTTTATAATTATTTTTACTTATGCATTACATAAAGCAGTTGTTGTAAACAGAGATTTGTAATCGTCTTTTCTATTCGTCGTTCTAATGCAAGCGATTCTATAATTTTTTTTATTTTTCCGCTCTGATCACTCCATTTCATATGGGAGAAGGCAGTTTTTATTTCGTGTGTATTGAACAATTATCTTACATACATTTAAAGTTTTACTTTAAGTACTTTTACTTTCGTATCTTTAATTATCGTCCATTATTGTAGTTATGTTTGCAGCAGCGGCCTCGCATAGCTTAGTGACAGATTTAGTTCGGCTGCATGTGGACTCGCCGCGTCCACTCCTGCGCACGTCACGTGCTCGGAATACCTCCGTCGCTTCCTTTACTCCTCATTAACGACACACACAGGACGATAGCGCCTTCGGTTCGATGGCGGAGCATTCATTTTCATTCTGTGTTAGAGTAGGTTTAAAGTCTTAACCCTCCTTAGTTTTGCCTTACACACGATACGGTGTTGTAAGGTGTCCCAGGTCAACTTACGTCCAACGGCCATCATGAGGATGTCAGAAGGTCCAACTCCGGAGCCCTCCATTTGCATTCCACTGCTTCTGGTATCGCCATTAACCTTACACAACCCCTATTTATATATGCAAGTATTTTACAATACCATCATAACACGATTTCAGGCGTTAGTCTTCTGTAAATCTTTTGTAATGGAAATTCAACAAATATACATATATAAATTATAGAGAGACACACATTATTTGCTTGCCCTCGCAATTCGCATGATTGAATGTCCAGGATTTGAATTGCGACGAGTTGTATAAGTCAATCAATCAGACGTCATCAATCAATTAAAAGTCCAGGACTGACAAATAATTTTATTATAATATAATTTTTTTTTAAATTTAGATACATAAAAACATATTGAAACAGTTTTTCCCTATTGAATATTTTTGTATTTGTTATTTTGATATTTAAATTAGTACCCACCTCAACATTAAACGAAACTCCAAAGAAACTAGAAATAAATAAGTACGACTAAATAAATATTTTTTTTTATATAAATAATAAAATGAAAGGAGAGATCAATTAATTAAGCAAATCCTGTTCACCATAATCACCCGCCATAATTACTCTACCCAGAACACTGGCTGGATTACTATGTTGAATAATATTAGAGATTTCTTGTTTGAATAAACTGACTTTGACTTAGGTACGTCCCGTTCGTAACCGTTCAAATCCATCACTTTTAAATAATTGACATCCAGCAGAGGTGAAAATTTCCCGCCGGATTAACCTTCAAACTGCTCTGTTACACCAGTGTGAAGGTTAGGAAAATTATTTCCTAACCTTCACATTAGTGTTAAGGGTAGGAAGTCGCTTTCCTAACCTTCACAACGGTAAAATGGAAGGAGATATCAATTTAATTAAGCAAATCCTGTTCGCCATAATCACCCGATATAATTACCCCACCCAGAACACTGGCTGGATTACCATGGTGAATAATATTTGAGATTTTTTGTTTGAATAAACTGACTTTGACTTAGGTACGTCCCGTTCGTAGGCAGTAAAATCCATCACTTTTAAATAAGTGACATCCAGCAGAGGTGAAAATTTGGCGCCGGACTAACCTTCAAACTGCTCTGTTACATCAGTGTGAAGGTCATGAAAATTATTTCCTAACCTTCACATTAGTGTTAAGGGTAGGAAGTCGCTTTCCTAACCTTCACACCGTGAAATCACTTTTCTCACCTTACACAATACACGGCGATTCACTTTAATATTATTTAATTTTATGTGACATTAGGGCGTGATTCTACATCCAAAACCAAAGAACTTTTGCCATAAATATGTTCTTTTGGAAAAATTGTAAGAACAAAAGTTTTAGAGTACCTGTCCACTGTATGAAGTACTCCATCCACTATTCTAATGTTAACATCAATTTTTAATCACCCTGCATGCATAGGTACTTATAATTAAATCCAGACAAGTGTTGGACTTATTTTACTATTCGCTCATCCTGTAAGCGTTTATTCAAGTGACCAGTGATATCATATTTTAGTAAAGCGGGTTTTAATTCGCACCGGTGTGAAGGTTAAGAAAGCGACTTCCTATCCTTAATACTGCAGAAATTTCTTTCCTAACCTTCACACTGGTGTGACAGAGCAGTGTGAAGGTGAGTTCGCCGTGGAAAATTTCACACTTCGCCAAATTAAAATGACTGGTTTCGCTACAAAAACACAACCCCTGCAACACTGTAGCGGCCCGCTATAACTCAGGCGAGAGTGTCGATGCTGCGACTATTTCGAATGTTTTTCGACTGCCTCCCGTCGCTATAAATTTCGGCCAACTATTCGAGCGATGCGTCGCGGACCAAACAAGGATCGCACGTCGGACGGCGGCGGCCCTCCTCCGGAGAACACGGCTATGCTCTTAGGAGGCAGGCTTTGTAGGTTTAAGTGAACAGGAGGTATGGACGTTAATCGATGTTTTAAAGAAACCGAGTCGGAGACGAAAATATAGGGTTGTTTTATTTTGCTGTAATTAATGCATGCGAAACGTTTGAGAATTAACATAGTTTTCACTGAAGCCGCGTATACGAACACCACCTTTAGGTGTTGCAAAATTTATCCCAATATACATAACTGGAAAAGTGTAAGGGCCGAAATTATAACATTTATTATTATTAAAATAAAAATAAATGTTTTTCTATTAATCAAACTCTCTTTCTCGCAAATTTTTTAAATTTTCTATACACACTTTGGATGATCAGATTTTTTCTTCTGCAACAATTTCGTATAGAAAGTCTTTAAGTTCGAAAATATTAAAAATAGACATTTGGTTTACCTGTAGTTTGTCTATAAAATGATAAAATTTGACAAGAATAAACGTGTGATCAAATAATTGTTTTATATTTTGCAGTATTTTCCAGCCTTCGAGACTGGTCTGATACCTTGCGATACATTTTCAGAAATCCACTTTAAATTTAGCGTTCCTACGCGCCTTAATTCGAATACTAACCCGCGCACTAATTTAATTGATTAATAATAATTGGTCGCCGGAAGCCAAGAGTTTCACCGATTCACTCGGGAAACTCTTGGTCGTAAATGTGGGCACCGCGCCTCCAAGGCCTTCTTTATAGGGCGAATCGCAATAGAGATTACAAAGGGGTAACTCAGCGAGTGTACTTGGCCCAAATTGTACGTAGCCGCAAATTCCCTTATTTAGGCGAGATATTTAATTTGAATGTTAGTTTAATTTTCTGTTAGACGTAGTTTTCAATATTAGCATTTTAATTAGTTACCTATTTAGTTTTTAATTGAGTTAAGATTCTATATAAAAATATATTTATACATGAAGAAGTATTTAATTTATTTTGAAACCTCGAGAACCTGTATAGGCGAAGAGTACTAATACTCTCCCTTCCCTCCCCCTCCCCTGCGGCACATATTACAGTAAATAAATGAGAAAAATGGTGTTGATTTCGGAGCACTTACACGAGAGTTATATAGACATTTATCCAATTAATATGATAAAGTGAAAAAAAAATGCATTTTAAACTATACACTTTGTCGTCTATAAATTCGCAAACGTGGACGATTTGTAAGTCTAGTAAGGATATAAAGTTAAGAGGCCTGCAGAAGTTTTTCAACCAAAAAGAAAAAAACACATACAAATAATCATGCAAATATTCCAAGTAAAATATGTTTTAGCCAAGCATACACCCCAGACAATGTAGCGGCCCGAAACACGATAAGCGTTACTTTTCTCGATAGAATTAATTCACAAACCTACCGAAAACCGTTAAAATCGTTAATTACTCTGTAATTAGAATGCTCCTTTTTTAATGATTAAAAATAATAATTTTCAGTACACGCATTGCTGTGTTTTTCTTCAACGAAGCAATGGAACGTCCGGTCCTCTTTCTAACTCGAAAACCCCATTAGTGAACATCCGGGAATTAAATGGCAACCCTCACGCTTACAAGAATGGCGCCTAAAGACTACCAGCGTCGAATTTTGACATCGCTAACGGGCTCTTAAAGTAATAAAAAATGTGAATAACAGGTTTTATTTAGATGATGTCAGCGAGTTTAAATATTTTTAGCTTCATTATTCGTCCACAATGAAAATAAAAATACCCACTGTCCGAATCTTGGTTTGTATTGACTTTGCACTTAAATAACTTTTGAGAGTTGTTCAGAACAGAAGTTGTCTGTCTGTCTGTCTTGTGACGAGCCATTGAGGCTACAACCTTTATTATGTTAACAATAACAAATAATATAACAAGATTTACAATTCTGAGGACTTCCACATAAATATACACATTTGATGTGAAGAAACTAAGGTCAGAACAATAACATACGTACGTAGGAACATACACTTGCGCTTTTGCATTCGTAGACTCTGTCTGTAGCCGAATGATCACTGGCAAATATCGTTTTGCCATTCTAGCTAATTATCGTGACATCGTCGTTGAATAGTACCATACCACACATATTATGAATGGTGAATGGGTCTATCTCTATAACACGAGCTATGATGAACCAGTCAGTGAAGAGAGGACATTAGTGGAGCATTTGGAGCGGCAAATCTTTGTATTTCTCTTCTTGCCATCCTTCCAAACCATACTGTCTGTCCTCCACAACTTGATTTCACAAAACTGTCGATGAAAAGTCTGTGGGATGCGCGTCATTTTCATTTCACGGTTCTGGTTTGTTTGACTACACTCCTGCCAATTTATTCTGTCGCGTCTTATTAGGTTTTCGAGCTGAATATTGAACCAAAGAGTGGAGAGAAGACGTGCCAATACAAAGAGAAGGAACGTACAGTGTGGACGATGTATTGAGTGCGAGAGACAAGTGCAGAGTCAATATTATTCTAATAAGCGAGCTGACGTGAGGTTGGTGAGGTGAGCTCTACACATACATATATAGAAAAGAGGATGTAGTAGGTAGCGGATACAAGAAGTGGGAACGTTACCTTGATCGATCATTTACACTCGTCCAGCGCTTATTTCTCGACATCAAACTACGGTACCATGAAAGTACGGAATCCTAAAGTACGTATGGCCGAATTAGAATTATTTTGTCAAATACCAAAATTTCAAAATTTTGGTCTCTACTTGTTTTTCCGCTGCACATAGAAAACTGTCAAAAGTTAAAATTTATTCTTTCACGAATCTCCTTTTTATGGTTCTGTACCCAAAGGGTATAAACGCGACCTTATTACTAAGCCTCCACTGTCTGTACGTCTGTCCGTCCGTCTGTCACAAGGACCGTAATAGGTACACAGTTGAAATTTGAACACAAACTTTTACAAAGCATGCATTTAAATGCCGGAACGGCAAGGCACGACGGAACCCTTCGACGATCAATTGACCGATTTTAATATTTACCATTCGAGTCCACCGGCTGTAATAAAGTTTTATTGCGTGAGATTCCATCTTTAAATTCAGTCTGCACAATTGATATTTTACGGTATTTACGGCGAGACGATTACTTTCGTCTGTCCATACGTTTCCCATATGGCTGTCACGGAGCGAAGCGGCCACGCGCGTGATTTGGGGTCCCAGATTCTCTCTTTAAGGCTCCCTAGAAAATTTTCGTTGAGATTAAACCACGAGAACCCTGTCCACAGACTAGTACGTAATGGTTTCCTTGTCATGGAGTCAATCGACATGCGTTCCTTTATGGTTTCCAAGGTTTTCGCGAGTTTCACAGGATCTGAAGTTTATATTCTAATCCAGATATACCAAATGATTGTAAAAACTATCAATGCTCATACCAAAATGTTTGAGTCACTGTTGTTTGAGTTACTGTGGCGACCGCTGCCGCCGCCCTGGTTGCCGCTTGACTCAAGAGCACGTGGGTTGATACCGAATACTCAAATATGACAAGTTATTTACATGACATGCGTTGGCTATTTTTCACAAATTGGCAATATTTCAAGGTTTCACACTTTAATATATAAATTTCACATCTCTTTATTAGCAAACAGTTTTCATCGGTATGCTAGCGGCAAAATGAAATGAAGTTATGCCTATTCCTACATGGCAAAGGATGTATAGATTTCGTATATGTGTGTAATGATTTTCCAGTATTGAAAAGAGTTATTATTTGTAAATTTTTGTAAGATAATTTAAATGAAATTGCTAACGCGGCATTATTAGGAGAAAGTGTTATTGGAAAGTTTGATTATGGATATTAAAAAAAATAAATTTCTTTGAAAGTACATATATAAATATAAATATCTTGTCCTGCATCGATTTTTTTTATATAAAAAGTGATTTATGGCGTGAGCCTGATGGCGCCTACGGATATGCGGATGTTGTCGGGGGCCTCGAATCCTATGTCGGTCGATTGGAATAGAATAGTGACTTGCGGCACGTGGTATTTGAAGGACCCAAAATTGTGCATTGGCGGAAATTATGTAGAATTTCACAAGTTAGCATACCTGTAATTAAAGGTTTTACTGGAATGATAATTTATTAGGGTTCCGTATCTCAAAGGAAAAAGGGGATCACTTTGTTTACTGTTCGCCTGTCATTGTGCTTTTACTCTGGAACAGGTAGAAGTATCAAGTAGACATTTATATGAAATACTTTGGTCTACGGTCTATTAGAGGTGTAAAAAAAGCTTTGCAGTCAACGTAATAAAAAGGTGTGGCTATTAATGTCACATATTTTGGTACTCGCAAACTTACTCATAAAGTCAAAACCTTATAACCTTATTGCTTATAATAATGAAATTTGGCAGTAAGCAAGATCTCACAGCATAGTAAAGGAAGAAATCTGAAAAACGTTAATTTATAGTAACATCACAAACAAAAAAAAAGTTTGTACGGAACCCTTAGGGCGCGATTCCTACTTGCACTTATCCAGTTTTTTAAGGATTGTATCGGCTCATTCGGCCCGTCAACTTCGTTAAAGTCATTAGTTCATTTTACTCAATATTAAACGAAGAAGGAAGTAGTAAGAAAGTTGAGTGAGAGTGACGATCGCGATCGGTAACTTTTTACTCATCCCGCATTCTTTTATCGACATCGAAGTACGTTGTCGTCAAACTACATTATCAAGCCACCTGAAGCAAACAAAATCAGTATGCCGTATTCTAGAGAGAGGTCCGACGAAAATTTACGCTGTGACAAAAAATCGTTTTCAGGGTCACTAGGAGATAATAAGTCGAGATCGAACCACGGCATTCCTCTGAACAGACTAACAACTACGCACATCATTGATGGGACTCTCTCTCTCTCCTTTGCAGCCATTTTATTCGCCCCACTGCTGGGTACAGGTCTCTCTCATTTATATGATATGAGAGGATTCAGTCATACGCTTCCACGGTGACCAACCGGCTTGGAAGTGGGTTTCCTCACGATTTTTTCCTTTACCGGAATATCAGCGTCTATTTTAGCACAGATTATAAACTTACAAATATTATGCTCCCAGTGGGGGATCGAACCCGCACCTCCCGCTTGAGAGGCGTGCTCTTGCCCGCTCGGCTAATCTGACGCACTGATGAGACCATATACACGTTATAGTATTATTATTACGTAATATACGGGATGGGTCAAAACGCATATAATAAAATAATTTCTCTCAGTAAGCCGCTCCTCTTCCTAAAACGCAAACGTTACGACCGGCCCGCGCCGCGTCAGCCCCGCCCGTGTCTACTTCTTTATGTAAATTTAAAACATATTAGCACACGTTCTCTGCACAGCGATCGCGAAATAAAGTCCATGTTGTATGAGTCGAGAGTCGGTTTTCATTGGTACCAATACGTAGGTGTGATAAATTAATTAGTGAAGAGCCTGTTCATTTTGACAAGCGACAAGGATTCCACATTCTTCCAAATCTATCGCTTGAAATATCGCAATTGTTTTTACAGATAACATATTTTATACGCATTATTGATGTGGCGACAGGGTCAAAGGGGGTGAAATTTAAAGATACTAACTTAACATTATTCTGACATTAGCATAATCTTTATTATAAGGCATTGAATACGTAAATATTTTACTAACGAAATATTTATAGAGATTAATAATTTATAAAATGTACGTCCGGTAAACATGCCGGTATATTATGATGATATAAATCAGGGGTGTCCAACTTTATTTTGTGGTGGGCCAGATTAATTATTTTAGTTAATATCGCGGGCCAGAGCAGACGCTTCATAGCAGATCTTAAGCGTGGATTTTTTCAATGCGGGGACTTTTTTAACACTACACAACACAAATCTATGATGATCTAGACCAGGGGTCTCCAAACTTTTTCAGCAAAGGGCCACATTTTTATATATCCGATTCTTCGAGGGCCGGAAAAATCATATAGTAAAAAGATTTTAAATATCTACAGGTTAGGAAACTATCACTATCAAATCAAACACGAGTATTGGACAATACACAAATTTACTTATAGCAAAATTTATTGGTAACTGCCTACCATACATAAATGTATATATTAAACATACCAAAGGTACGCACATGAAAATGTATAAGCCAAAATCATCAGGGGTGTCGTCTTTGAAGGAAAATAAATTATCGTACCTTCCAAATGTAATTACATTATTGGAGAGCGAAGCGAGCCCGGAAATTTTTATGATTAACTTAAAAATTCTGAAGCCAAATCTTCAGGGAAATAAACTATCTTAATTTAAACATTATTGTGCGAGCGAAGTGAGCTCGAATAATTTTTATGAATTATCTTAAAAATGTACAGAGCCAAGATCTTCAAGGAAATAAACTAACATAATTTGAACATTGAGTGTTGGGCGAGCGAAACGAACCCGTAAATTTTTATGAATTATCTTAAACATGTACTGAAGGGAAGACCCTCAGTGTAATAAACTAACATACCTAATGAATGGATCGGAAGGGCAGGTTACATCGCAGACTGGGATTAAATCGCGGGCCGCATTCGGCCCGCGGGCCGTAGTTTGGAAGCCACGGATCTAGACAGAAAAGCTCTTCGGACTGCACGATTCTCTAAATCGTTCTTGTGGTGCAAAAGTGTGGAGCAGAGGGGGAACAATTTTCTTTATTCCTACAATCCACGGATCCCCAAAAACATAAGTCTGCCTTCAAACCGGACTGGCAGCTCAAGGGTGAATCGAAGGAGTAAGCAAAAATCATTACTCCCGTTCTCGCGGGCCGGATGTGAAGCCTTGGCGGGCCGTAGTGTGTCCCGCTGGCCTTATGTTGGACATCCCTGATATAAATAAATAAACGTATAGTTTTCATGAGCTAATACCATTTTTTTTCTTTCTATTTAATTTTTTTTTCTAAAAATACTAAAGTTAGAACGCGATTCCTACTATTTCGGTTAAAATATATGCGCAATCGTCACATGCATGACCCGGACGGAAGCTACTTGTTTAGCGATAAGTATTTTTGAGTGCAGTAAAATGCTTGGTTCAGTCGATCGACGGGCGGCATAAGGCGGACATTCCACGTATCAATAGCCACCTGAATGCGCTGAGGTGGGCTTACTGCGGCGAGTGTTTTCTTCAGATGGAGCGGAAATAATCGTTGAGCGGAGTGCCGCCCACTTCGCTCCTGTGGCGGTGCGGTGGCGGCTGCTTCTTGTGATCTTATTGGGTGATAACTCGTAAGAATGAACATTTTTGCAGTAAACACGGTGTGACTTAAGTTGGGTAGGTACTAAAGCAGAGAGTGAGGTGTTGTATTCTTTTTGGTTTGGTTCAATGAGCTTGCAGGGCACGTTCAAATGTATTTCTTACCTATAGCCATTGAAATAGAATTTATTATTCCTTATTTTACATATAATGTTCCGGAGTTGTCAAAATTTGCGCAAAATATGTTATGGCTCTTTTAATGATAGATTCAGAAGATTCGATAGTACGCATACGTCGTTGCGCGGAGGGGAATACAGCCCACTTGCAATATTAACATTGAGTTTTAAAATTATTTATATGGAAAAGAGTACGCAGGATCTACATATGAGTAGGCCTATTCCAAATACCGTTACTGTTTTCCGCTCCCAAAAGGAGCTTCTGTGTAAAATTTGATGATTCTAGACCCAGCGGTTTAGGCTGTGAGTTGTCTGTCAGCGAATGAATGAATGTATTAATATCTTTTAGAGTTATATTAAGTACATTTTATAAAATATAAATATAGTTTAAAAATATTATTGTTATTGTATGTATATGTTTATATACCTACGCTTTTCTGTTTTAGCAGAAGGCGAACTTATTGCCTGAGGAAGTCACTTGAAGTAACCTTCATAACCTGCAACACATGTGCATAGGTTTTCTCACAGAAGTTTCCCTTCACCGAGGTGCATTGAAATTTTTTAAAATAAATATTTAACCGATATTTTAAAATCCGCAAAAACTGTGTCCATGCCAGTGCTTTTATGGCTTAATATCACTCGAGTGAGTGAAGAGGTTTCAACCAATTGTAAGAGTTAACGCATTAGACACGGCCAGTCTGATTGGTTTAAATCGTGGCGTAGTCTCTTCACTCAGCCATGTGATGTTAGCACGATAGACGCACTGCTGTACTTTATTAAATGGCTGGCACTCACAAACCATGCTACGCCGAAACACGAGAAGAAGAGGTTTTAAATTGAATTTTTAATCCAAAGACTAACTGAATCTCCATAGCCTTTTCTTAAAAAAATGCAATCGTTTCGTAAGTGACAAATCGCTAGTTGTTTCAGCACGCTACAAGTATTTTCACTAGTATGCCGCCGCCGAGTGAACGAGCAGGAAGTATTCTCACTAGACTAGGAGGTAAGTGAGTGTGCCGAGAGTGCAGACAAGAGTGTTCGGGGGCTCACAACTCGCTAGAACAACCCACCGGAGACTGGTGCGAGACTAGAACTCCCGCCCGCCCCCGCGCACCCTAGCGACTGAGCCTCCGCCCCCGCCGCAGCGACTACAACCTAGCCCGCCCACACACGAGCCGTTGAAAAGGTGCGCGACATACACAATGTGCATCTAATGTCTCTACTTGTCCGTGATGTACACATATTAAAAAAAATTACATGTTGTTCCAAACAAAGGTCATCATCATCATCAGCAACCGTCCACTGCTGGACATACGCTTCTCAATTTTTTTTCAACCTTTCCGGTACTTTGTAGCACGAATCCTTCATTTGCCCCTGACGTACCTGATGTTTTCGTCCCACCTAGCGGGTGGTCTTCCTACATTTCGCTTACCAGTCGTCAGTGTATGACACGTGTTCTCCAGCGGACTTCATCATTGCGGCTCACGTAGTTAATTTCATAGAAAGACTATTAAACGGGGGCTAGTTTCGGTTCATATTTCCAATCATCGTCATAAGCATCAGCGTTTGAACGTCCACTGCTGGACATACCCCTCTCTAATTTGTTTCCAATACTCAGTGCATATATCAGGAATATTCCCAAAGTCGTGAATTCTATCTTCATTGACGTTCATACCAAAGATTACAGATAATAAAGAAGCTATCATGTGAATGCATGCAGATTTTGTATATAGGCATGACATTCGCAACCCCCGCAAAACCGAATGTCCATGGGCGTCGTTAGTCACCTTCTGCGTTGATCGGCGCCACATGTCGCGCTCTCAATAAAAAAAATTTACTACATTTTAATAACTCGCTTCAATAAAGAATGCAATGTATATGAATGTATGAATGTATGCATATAGTTGAATATGCGCATTTCAAAGTGCTTTTTAAAATGCTGTTTATTCATCTTCAGAATTGTCATGTTGAGAGAACGGAAGCACAGAGATGAATTATTAAGTGAGTGCATTTGAAGACGGAGGAACACATAGGCGGGTAGGTACATATAGTGTTAGATATACTCGTAAGTGTTCAGGAGGGCCAACGTATCTAGCTTCCACTGAACGTGCTTCTATCAATATAATTTATGAAATGAAATAATGAAACACATTTCGACAGAACTAGTAGCATAACAAAGTGACAGTGAAATACTACCTACGTACGTGTTCACGGTAAGTTCTGCTATATGTAAATATAATGCCTTTACTACGCTAAAAACTTTACATTGATTTATTTATTTTCTTTGGCTATAATTGAGATTTTCCACATCTGTGAGACTGTTTTTACGTAATCTTACTTTGGAGTCAATTCAACTGTATCTCTGACAACGCGTGTGTCCACTTCACAAAAATAAATGCTTGCTTTCTTCACAGAACCTTCTACGGAGACAACTAATTATTTAATAACAATGAAAATTCGAATTCATTTAGTTCAAGAATTCAACACTTTATGGAGTAGATACTGATATACCTTGCAGATTATTTATAAATAATGAAGACGTATTAATAGCAGTACAACGTTGTAAGCTTTATCGATATTCTGGTAAATATACCTGCTGTTTCTAGTGAAAGTCATGACTTTTCAACTGCGTAACAGTAGAGGCAAGCCAGCCAGCAATGCCTAAGGCAGATACGGCATCACCCACGTCGCTCGTGGACTTTAGGCTCTGAGGTAATTTCAACAATTATCATTCCGTGTGTTGCGGGCCCGAGCGTGCTCCGTCAGCTATATGTCTAACCATCATCACGATTTACAAATTTACATATAATGACCGCTTAAAAACAAACAATGTGAATTATAACCGCGCTCCGTCACTATCTCATTTGCTTATGTTAAGTGCTGTTTCCATGTTGCGAATGTGCCACATTTTATGTAGATGTCGTACTTTCCATAAGCGGGAGTGCTCTGCTGTGCTCCGTGAAACAAGTGTTTTTTTTTAGTTTCATAGAAAAGATGCTGCCTAGGTATCTCTCATATTCAATGCATAAAATCAACTCATTTGATTTCAATTAAAAAATTCAGAAAAAAAATATCCTGAGATTCGTTCTAAAAAAAAAACTCTCAGAAGTATTTTCTAGTGTCGTCTATCTTTAGTATAAAGAAAAGGTTTTTATAAGATTGTTAATATTATGTCATAATGTTGTCTCGTTATAGGATTCGTAGTAATTTATTTAAGCATTCGACATAATGTTAGAGGCAAGTCAGGTTGCACCATTCATTGCTTTATGGTGGAGGTGATTGTGTCGTATAAAGAGTGCCTCAAGGGTGTCACTTGGGGCTATTATGGCTTATTATATTTATTATTGTTATAATAAAATGTTTTATGAGCTATGCTTTCACAAGAAATCATATTAAATATTTTAGAGAGCTTTTGAATTTTATATGCTATCTTTTATATAAAATGTGCTGTGTTTCATTAGAAGAGAGAAATACATTTTTATATTGAATAAATTTTAACGCATGAACGTTAATATTTCCTCAATCTTAAATAATGAAGTATTGTAAAGAAAAAGGCACAAATTAGTTTTTGACTTACATTGACTGTTGCTATGCTTATGAAAACACAGAGAAGGTGAGTATCTCACAACTCTTCGTTTGAATATGTTATTGTTATTAAAATTGAAAGATATTTCGAAGACAAGCACACGCACAACAACAGAGTCCGTTAACAAAAGACAACAAAACGAAAGTCAAAACGAGTCAGTATTTTGTCGACGTGAACTCATTGCAATAAAGTACCCGGCCTTTTTGTTTTGTTTTCGAATAATGAATATGCATGTTTACTTTGAAATACAAGACATGGAAGGTTCACAAATAATAGTATATGTTTGAGAAAGAAAGAACGGACGTGAAAGCTGATTAAGAAAATATTTGTAAAAAGATGCGTTCTTGAGAATCTCTACAAGTTAGAAGTGCTTTTAAAAGCTATGAACAGAAATGAAACCAACACAATTCTGTAAGAATTTGTGTAGTTAAATATTACGTTAATTGTCGAGAGAGAGTGGAATAGAAATGGCTTCATCGGTGGCAGCAAACAAATGGACTTTGAGCAGTGCGTGCTCGAGGTACCTAGTGGTCGCATCGCAAGTCGATCGTAATGTGGAGGAAGTAGACTGAACAGTCGTGTCAATATTTGACAGTATCACGTCGGTTGGCCGCAGCGCCGCCGCCTCCGTCTTGGAACTCTTCCCATGTCTACTGTCGTGCATCTCCTTTAATCTTCTTAGAGATGCTGCTCGAAGCTCACTCCTAAAGGTAGATGACAAGATAGAGTGGTCTGAGCGGCGTTCATGTGATCTGCATTGCGCTACACTTCCAATCCACTTCGCTGTGTTGCCATAAGCTCTTCGATAAATGAACGTGGCACGATAGAGTGGACGGTGTGGATCCAGGCAGGTGTTCCTACTTCACTAGACTTGCTCCGAAAGACAGTGCATGCACTTCATCGGTCAGGCCCCTTCAAGCCGAGACCTCCCGCGCGCTATTCTCTTTTGCATTTCTTGACGGAACCTAATTCACGGGAGATTCTCACGTGTTCTCGTAGAAAACCGATATGGATTCTTATAACATCCTCTTATATTTCCAATGCCATATTTATTTACAGCTTTTTAATATCTACGTTTTCGTTAGCTTATTAGTGTTAAAAAATATAAAAAAACTTGCTTTGCCGAAATTTAACGGCACGCCATTTTAATTTATTTTTACCTTGTGCTCATATATATTACGGCTGCACTAAGGAAAACTGTAGGTCCCTTCACTCTCCTTACATGGTGGTTGGGTTAAACCCGCCCGGGTTGGTACCACCGCACTGAATGAAGGTCAGTCGAAGCGGCTATGAAACACAGTTCACGGTTTCCGTCCAGCTCAGTGAAGCCGGCTGGAATTGAGGGAAGTGCTGACATGGCACCTACCTATATAATTCACCAAGGTGTTTAGGCTGACATCTCTGGTACCAGAAAAATTGGTGCATTAGGAGATGTAGCTTTCCGTGTCAGTTTCCATAAAAAAAAACCTTCAGGCTGAATAACGCCTGATACATTCATTTAAATTTAAGTATCTACGTTATTACAAGTACATTTTACGTATGTACTACGAGCCTATGAGAGTGTCGACATGGCACATGTAACGAGGGGGTTAGTTAGTTCAGAAGTTGACTCTGCTAGTAACAATGCTTCGGAACAGCGTCTGGATTCTGTTTCCTTATTGATCCTTAAAAGCGATACAAGTGCTATAGCACAATCGTTAATCAGACGAAGTCTGAAGACTGAAGTACTGCCTAAGACAGTATTACCCTTATATCACTAGAAGTAATTTGTACCTTTAGAATTTACTCGGTTTTGTTCGGGTAAATTTGGACTAGTAGCGGATAAGTATTTAAATGAAATGAAATTGTATGGTCTATAAACGGTAGATATAGAGAAGAATCACTCATACTTCATGGGCTGATAATAAATAAATAAAATAAATAAGTATAATGAGTAAGGCTGATAAATAATATTACAAAAGGTTTCTTTGTGTACGAATTAGTTAAAGTTGAAGAATTTTGACGCAGGCTAGCAGAATTGACTCGGAGCCGCTCTGAAACCCAATTAGTGCTCGCGATGACAATCGCCACGGTTTTGTAACTAGTTTACATAGTAAGTTCGTCGTCGGATCGAGGCCCGCGGCCGAGTCGAGTCTAACTACACCGTGGAACAAGGCTGCCAACAGATACAATACCTATGCTCAGAAAGGCCAACTAGGGCTACGCTATATTGGGAAATGGCGGAATCTCGGACAATGAATTTGTAATAAAAGGTTGGCGCATTGTTGCTCCCTGATAAGTTTTTATACATACTACTTTGGCCGCTGTTCTGAGGAATTCGCGTTCCTTATTCCGCCCCCCAAACGTCAAACTGGTCGTACGCACGCGGAATCGTTATCGTCGACAGAGGGCTCTCTGTCATCGCTAACTTGCTTCTGAGAACTTCACGCTTCTCCAAATCGCTCTTAGGTCTGGAACGGGCTTCCGGCGAGCGTCTTTCCTCAAGCCTATAATCCCCAAATATTCAGATCGCGTGTAAATAAGCTTCCCACTACAACCATTGTCCACCTCCGAGCTGGTATGGCGCCCCCGAGGTGAAATTGGCTGCATCGGAGTATGCGCTCCCACCCCTATAATCCTGCCAACCATACCGGTGTTCATAAAAGAAAAGTGCATAATAATAGTTTGCTGATATTACGAGTAGACGTCCTAAAGTAATTAGGTTAACTATGAAAATAGTTCATAGACACAATTTGCGAGTGTGGTACATAAAACACATTTATGACAAAGATTGTGACATGATCATATATATGAAAAAAATATAAAATAAAATATAGGTACTCTTTTCGGCTTAGCAGTAATAGGCGTACTTATGGCCGTAGACAATCACTTCCGTCCGGCTAACATAAACACTTAACACTTTAGTATTGTTAATCAATAACTTCCCTATAACCTACAGCGTTTGACAATTTTACATTTCGTAAAAAAGTTATTTGGAGGTAGGATGAAGGCCGAGCTGCGGGCTTTTGGCGAAATCAGATCCGGTCTCGCTGCAATTACGTTACTTCTTAGTTGTGCTTAACACGTTCTTAACTATAAGCAGCTCGGCCTTTCGCCTCGCTCCAATTGAATTTTTGGTTCGAAATGTTAAATGTTTAACTGCAGTGCAGTTGGGTAATTCTTCATAAAAATGTGACGAAGATTTAAAAATCAGTATAATATTAAAATAAAACTTTGTAACATACGAGGTATAGAACATAATGGATCAAACGTCCGCGTATTAGCAGAGAAAATTACGGTAAAGCATGCCGGAAACTCTAAACATGTTGAACACCGACATATATCTTTGAACAAAGGTCAACAAAAATAAAATATTCTGCTTAAAACACAATAAGAATAAAACAACCACGTACTTAGTCGAGGAAGTGGATGCGACGAAAAGCATTGTCGTGACATCTCTCTCGCTTGTTTTATTCAGCACCGGACTGTATGCTAATTGCCTAACATGTGTAGCGTCAACCCTGGCGCGGCGACGACGGCTCCTCGTGACCCGGCCCATCATACATTAAACATGAGCCGACTGCATTTGAACTGTGTCCGCTGGTTATTAGTCTGGTTATTGGGCCCCTCGCGGCGTTGGAGGTCATTCGGGTCCTGGTGTCGTGCAGGTGACTGCTTAGACTGCACACACAGAGACAGCATAGGGTTGATTGTGAAGAGCTATTGCCGTCAAGAAGACGGTTTTCTTCGGCAATTAGTGGTGCATCTGTCGCAGGGATTTAGACAAATAAGTGATTTAGCTAGTCTTAAAATAATTTAGTGAAGTAGAAAAGTCAGTATTATTTCATGCTATTACAAACTATCTTTTTCATTTTATTTTTATTAACCTTATATTATTTAAGTGATTTATTTTTATCTTCATTAAACTAATATAGTTATATTGACAATTATGCAGTTCATTTAATTGGAGACTATATCGTCCCTCCCATGCCAAAACGATGAATGTGCAATTTTGTCGTAAATGACTTTTTGATGTAGAAAAATTCATTTTTATCAAAACTTTGCTAGGCCAAAATCACGAA